>QBDW01000211.1:0-88780 GCA_003261595.1 Maconellicoccus hirsutus
TTATTATTTTTTTTATTATTTTTACTGTCGCTGATTTTGATATATAGTGATGTTGATTTCAGTATTTTGATCGTGAAGTTTCTATTTTAATATTTTTGTACGGCCTTTAGTTTTTCGACTTTGATATTTCAATGTTTAAAATTGATTTGAAATTTTCGATATTTTGATAATTTTGTTTAATTTTTTAATGTTTCAATATTTTCATTTCTGTATTGCGTTTTTGATATTTCAATGTTGATTTTACTATTTAATTTCAATATTTCGATTTTGATATTTTGATCACAATATTATTTTAATGTTGACTTTAATTTTTGGATTTTTATATCGATTTTGATGTATCGATGTATCAATTGTGTCGATATTTCGATATTTTGATAGATTGGTATTTCGATTTCGATACATTAATTTTCCAATTTTGTCAATATTTTGATATTCCAATTTCGATTTTGATATGTCGATAGTCGATATTCTGATTTCGATATTTTGATGTACACATCGATATTCCGATTTCAATTCATTAACATTTCAATTGTACTAATATTTCAATATTCCGATTTCGATTTCGATACATCGATATTTTGATTTCGATTTATCGATATTTCGATCTCGATACATTAATATTTCAATTTTGTCAATATTTTTATTTCGATATTTTAATTTTGATACATCGATAGTCGATATTCCGATTTCAACACATTAATTTTTTCCATTTCGATATATCGACACATATGATGTATTAAGATTTCAATTTCGATTTCGATGTATCGATACTCAGTTATATCAATATTTTGATATTTCATTGTATCGATACGATACATCAATATTTCAAATTTTTTATGCATCATTCTGATATTTCGATTTCAGTGTGTCAAAATTTTGATGTTTTATTTTCGTTAATTGTAATTTGGTCAATTTTAGCCAAACTGAATCAACAAGGTGACCATATAATTGAAAATCATCTGACTCTTTTGAAGAGCAACTCTTCCAATTAATTTTTTACAGAAATACTCCTTGATCTCACAAAATAGACTTCAATTACAAATCCGACAACGCTTCCTCTTATCTTGGCTCAAACCCTGTACGATTACTATGTAAATTATCGAACACATCACGAGATGAAATGACTCCAATGGAGTCCGGCCGAACACTTAAAGATGAATTATCATATCTACCGAATAAGTACTTCATGAAATCGAACCCGTCTCATTGTGAAGAGTTCATCAAACGTGTTATATTTACGATTGATGATAATCTCTCGTCTTATAAAATACCAACTTCGATCATAGAAAAACCCTTTGAATCAATTATCCAAAATATCCGGCATATTTGTCAACAACCTTCGTGATACATTTATCGCGCTTTCTCTTTCATCGTCCGAGAGTTGCGGCAATTTGAAGAAAAAAACATGACGCTGCGTCATCTACTAAACGACTCCGGTGTAATTTTGAGACATATACGTGTTATACAGAAGGCATTTTATCATTTAAATAAAAACTAGATCATAGAGTAGTGGAGATTACTTTATACGGTTTTACTCCCCCCCCCCTCTTTTTCATCTACATGACAGCTTCGCTTGTTAATAGATAACCACATAATTACATACTCGGGGTATAACACTCCATCGTGCGGTGAATTTACTTTAATTATTTTATAACACCGAAAGGTGGTACAAGGACGGCTAATTTTTTACAACTAGGCTAGTCACGATGTTTACCAACTTAATTTCGTCCGTTTGACCCTAAACTCTTGTGGACGTCAACAATAAAAGATTTTATTGGAAAAATCGCCGTATTTCCGAAATGCGAGTACGATGGTCCTTCGGGGTATTGTGAGTCGATCCGTGTGACCTTCTTTGTAGAATGTCGAATTTCCAAGTTCGCCCTGATGTGTCATTACGATGATGTGTTGGTGGAGAGGTGTGATGCATGATACAATGTACAATATGTAATTTTCTTGTTCTTTTATAGGAGGTTTTGTCGCGCATATTTCAATTATTCGATCACGACGAAGATGGGTTCTTGTCGCAAGACGATTGGATACAATTTATTAAAGAAAGACTGCTGTAAGTATTTTCACTGGTTTTCTCGTCAATTTTCCATTCTGCTTGAATAATGTAATGTGTAGGAAATTTTACGAGGAATATTTTCACTCATCATTCGTCCTCGTTTATCAGAAGTTTGTTATTTTTTTATCTCTTAAATTCGGTTATTTATATTTTTTTATTTTTATTTTAACGGATTCCCACAACCATCTGCTTAGTGTGGCGCAGTAGTTTTTTTTTTCATTTAATTTCGTTTTTTTTCGTAAATCCATCCCATTTCCCTTGAAATTCACATGATGTGACGTCATCATCCTACCACTCAAAGATACTGCGATTTTGTATGAGTTATGATTGAGTTGCGTATTTCTGAATTTTATTTTAATATATTTCCAAAATTCCCCCCCTCCCTCCCCCTCGCCGTTGATTCGACAGGGGATTGGAAAACCCTCCTGTACAGTTTTCTCCCCTCTTCGTACCTTTCTACTTTTTCTATGACGAAATTGGTCCACATATTTCACAAAATGCCTGCATACTCGAAACAGTCATGAAATTCAAGCGGCGCTTTGAATTTTTTACGATATTTGTACGCATTCCCGAGAGACGAATGCAACCACCCGCATTAAACGATATCAAGGTCATTGGTGAATTGACTCAGCTACCAGATCTTTTGAATTGCATCCAAGGACACATCCTTAGGCGTGAATTTAGCCAAAACAATGAACATTTTCGGCTGCTGTGAGCGAATTGTGCCCATATAACGTGCGAATTACATGACCAAATAGCGATAAAAATTACCAGGAATTTCCTCAGCCAGACCACTTTGACGAAACGCCCCTGGAGATTGGATTTCGTGTAGGACTTAAGGCTGCTAAAAGCGTAGACATGATCGTGTGATATTTCGAAGAAACCAATTCACTTTAATTATCGACCTTTCGTAAATATATGTTTTTTTCTCAATCAATGACATCGCGATATGTCATAGCCGAAGTATTCATCGATGGGATAAACCAAACGCCTCGATACTAGAAAATTTGACGTTATCGCCGAATTAATCTGTCAATCAACGTTCGTCTGGCTGTCATTAATGACGTCGACGATAATTGAATCGTCAATTATGAGTTTAATCGAAAACCAAAGAAGTGTTTTAAACAACTGGTTTTTTTTTGTTTATAACCAAAGCCGCTCTATTTATTGGTCGTATATTGTTTTATTGGCTGTGGGTAATCTATTTAATGGCCGGTTATAGTGTTAATTCTACACCTGTTTTAATTAGTTTAAGCGCCAATGAAATTATCTTTTATGGGGACTTCGAAGCGAATTTTTTTTAACTACGCCTCCGCTTGGTTTTTTTTTCTACGATTTATGAAACAATTATTAAATGATTAATAGATCTCGGTGATGTTATGGATGTCGGTATGAATAGTGTATTGCATATGTTTACCACACGACACACAAGACAAGAGGCTTCCTATGGAGTAAAGATTTCGCGTATTGAATGTACGATATAGTGTATAGTACATGTTAGGTATATTTATGAAGCTGTGAGAATATATATCGAGGAGTTTCGTAATTCTCGCTGAGCCATCAAATTGAATTATAAACCGTTGCACGAAAAGGCATTAACTCGACATCGTTAATTCACTTAACACTCGACGTTTATGTACAAAATCAATGAGAAAAATATTTCTTATCTGGGATCAACTGCGCGTCGTAGGTTTCTGTGATCGTAGCTTCGTTGTAGAAGCAGAAACATCCGTCTAATTTGTATTAAGCTCGATAACGTGAAATAACGGAAGTAAAGTAGGCGCTAAGGTGTAGGTGAAATTTAAAAAAATGGCGCCAATAAAGGAGGAAAAATTAGCTGATGTGATTGAAAATTTTCATCGAGGGGTATTTTTATGTTGTTGAGACAAAAACAGTAAAAATGTTATTTCTTCAAATAATTGAAAAATTTGAGGAGATATGAAGAAATGTGTGGATCAAAAAATGTTCCTTCATTGATTCCCTAGAACTTTTATTTTGACATTTTTCAAATCAGGCCAACAAGTGGTCCTCAAAATTTTTTCCGAGGGGTATTTTTATGTTGTTGAGACAAAAACAGTAAAAGTGCCATTATTTCTTCAAATAATTAAAAAATTCGAGGAGATATGAAGAAATGTGTGGAACAGAAAATGTTCCCTTTTTGATTCCTAAAATATTTCCACATTTTTTAAATCAGGCCTACAAGTGGTCGTCAAAATTTTCTTCGATGGTATTTTTATGTTGTTGAGACAAAAACAGTAAAATTTTTATGTTGTTGAGACAAAAACAGTAAAAATGCTGTAATTTCTTCAAATAATTAAAAAATTCGAGGAGGTATGAAGAAATTTGCGGAACAAAAAATGTTCCTTTTTTGATTCACTACAACTTTTGTTTGACTATTTTCCTCTTCGGGACAACCAGTGGTTCTTATAATGCGCTCCTACAAGGGGTATATGTTGAACCAAAAACAGTGAAAATTGGATTTTTTGAAATGACTCGAAACTTTGAAGAGAAATGTATTATTGGAAAATGACAAGAGCACATTTTCGAATATACACTTCTTTTCATATTTCTTCAAGTTCTCGAGATATCAAAACGTCATTTCGGGGTGTTAGAAACCTCACAAGAAAGCTTCAACGCTTCAAGAGCTATTGACGGAGTATTTCAATACAACAGTAATAAGATGAATTTCCCTAGAGCTTTTTTTTACATAAAAATCGCGATACTGATTTACTTTTCTTTCATTCTCCGCAATTTTTTTGAATTTCACCTAAACACCACAAAAAAAACACAATTCATCAGATGCCAGAATTTATTTCAGTATATTTTTCCATTTCAACGTCTCCTGAAACGAGAAGTCGCTCTAGGTTGACGTCCAAGAGACGGATATCTAGGTTCGCCGTCGAACTGTAAATGATCATAAGGATCCAATTCGTCTACATCACGGTTCTCGGAGATGTTTGGAACTTCGTTTCGCTGATATGTATGAGGTACAAGAACGTGGAAATCATGATTTCGTCTTGAAGAAGATTGGTACTGAGGATAAGATTGAGCGTGCGATGCGGATTCCCCCCGAATACAAGGATCGTTTGGTGGTTGAATAATTCGTGGTTTTTGTGTAGTCTTGGTGCAGCAATGAAAACATAAAATGAGATTCGATTTGGTAACATCGGTGGTTTTTTGTTTAGTAAAATTTATTATAAATTTTATGCACTTACATTCTTTTTAGGGATTTCTCTTTCTGTGATGATGCATTTGCATCTCATTACTTGTTCGTAACATCTGTCCTTTGGTGGTGAAGATGCCATAGTTTGCGAAACCTAAGAATGTAAATTTGTAGTAATTTAGACATGAGCCTGAATAATACGAGTATTGCATCAAATATGAACTAAAAAGATTTATTTCTTACTTTACATTTTTCTTCGCACATTTTTTCAAATTCACTTAATTCACAGTTGAACTAATCACTTTGAAATCACAAAACGTTATGATCTTCTGTATCGATATTCGCTATTTAAAGCTCGAATATAATGCGCGTATCCTTTTTGTAGCGTAATTTCGCATATTTTACGTTCCGAATTTATATTTTTTTCGCCTAAAATAAACGCTTGTTTTGAAATTCTCAATAAATATTTTTTTTTTCGATTATTTTTAAATTTTTTTTCCAAATTAGGAAAATAAAATAAATAATATTTATAAAATTCATCGTGTGTTTAATTGTTCGAATCGATGGCGGCAAAACGACATTTTCGTATTGACAGTCTCACCAATGATTTGGAGTAATTTGGAAGCACGGGGTGACTTTGAAAAATGATTTTACCCGAATTCTTAAAGAATACTTTTTGTAAACGTTTAATAATTTTGAAAAAAATTAAAAAAATTAGCCTGTGGATAAATTAACAAATTTTTAATTTTTATTATAACCTAAATTAATTTTTTGGTTATTGGTGAATTTTTGAAATTTGAAAATCACTATTTTTAATAAAAAAGTGATTTAAAAATAAAACTTATTTTTATTTCATTGCAACGTTAAAATATGGTCTTTCGCATAATTTTAATGTTTCGATGAAACATTTCAGAAATCCTGAAAAAAATTGAAATTGCTTTGAGAATTCTTATAAAGTTTGACAAATTTGTACTGAGGCGTCGAGAGGGGGAGGGGGCACCTATTCCACGACCTCACTTCTCTGGAAGGATCAGAGATATTTCAAATTTTTTAATAATATAGGCCATTTTCTCCATTTTCGATCAGCTAATAAATGTCATGCATAAATCGAGGAGAGGGCACAGGGTGATTAGAAAATGACGCCTGTGATGCGCGCTTTTCCGGAATTTCCCTGAAAGGATCGTTGAGTCGAGATGCTGCGATATATCTCAACCAAGAAGCATCTTGTTCATCAGTAATAATTTATGGATAATCTCATTCTCGAAAATTAGTCTCTTAAGCGTCTGTTTTTCATTTTTCGTCAATTGAGTTTTTTTCTCATTGTTTTTTCTCAATTCATTATTGTTCAATTTTTGCATTTAAATCGTGATCACAAAACAATGAATTTGAAATAATATACAAAGACCCTTTTGCAGGGTGAGGCTCATTTCCAGTTCAGCTGATTTTGGATCAAGTGAATTAAATCCAATTTTTTGGATTATTTTGAGCTTGATATGCATATTTTATTTGCGAAATTAATAATTTAAGTTTTTTAAAAGTTCCAAAATTTTATTTTATTTACCTCAAGTTGAACAGGAATCAAATTTTTATGTTTCATATTTTCTGCAGTGTATAAAAAATGTCCAAAAAATTGCTCTCGAGGACTCCTGTGTAGTTTGAAGGGGGCAACATCAGGTGACTTAGTCAACGTACATATAAATTTTATTAAAACAGCGATTTTTTACTTTTCCAAAATCCGCCAAAAATTCAAAATTTAATAATTCGAGTTTTCTTACTAATTGGCATGTTTAATATTTTTTAAAAATTTTTTAGATAAAAATATGAATATTTCATCCTGGTTGCGTTGCTCAAAAATTTGCAACAAAAATTCACAAAATTGATATTCCCAAAATTATGTCTCATCCTGCTTTGAATCTTCGTTGAATAATTCCTGATTATTTCCCAAGCACACTCCAGGTTACTTCTAAACACGCGCAGAATTCCTCCTCCTGTTGGTATTTTTTTTTTTTTATTAAATCCATCAACTCATGAACTTCCTCCGAACAAGTATCGTTGCCTCGAGAGGTAAAATTTATCAGAAATTTCAAATACGCATTTCCGTTGCATTAAGCATCACATCCAAACCTACTCGACTGAATACCCGAGCATATCTCTTATTCGTAAATCAAAACGATTAATCTGATTCGTTACGCTTTTCAGCATGACTGATAAGCTGTTAGATTATTGCGATAAAGTAGGCGGCGATCTGGTCGGGGTTAAGCAAGGCCAAGAGGTATGGCCTCCCTGTATTGAACTGGGTCACCGAGACGTAATGATTTTGTTTATTTCTAAATACATTTTACGAGTATGATACATAAATGAAAAATGTTGGGGAGAATTTACAAACAGCGGAGAGGGGGTGATGGTGAAAATCGATCAAATATGTTTCGTTATTTTTCAATTCTTCGTTTATTTTCATCGTTTATTATTATATTTTTTGTTCGAGAGGTACGAACGTATATGATGTGTAAATAAATAAAATCGTTAGATTCGAAGAACAAACAAAAAGTACTATTTAAGCTCGATAATTTATTTCAAATAATACGAGTAGAACATTGATAAAATACATTCATCGAATCTACTTCGATCATATCATTGATTTTAAATTAATCAATAATTCGTTTTTTATCCTTCTTCAAGAGGCAATCCCTCAAACAATTCGCGAGTTCGACACGCATTTCAGCACAGTTATCCTTGGAAGGTCCTTGTGGAACTCTATCTGTTCCTGTTCTCATTTTCGAAGGTCTCTCTTTAATAATGCATCGGCATTTGGTGATTTGTTCTTTGCAAATTGTATTTGACTGTAACACAAAAAAATTAATATTACTTCGATTGAACAAAAAAGGAAAAATACTTAATGAAACTTCAACCGATGAAATTCCAACATATTATTTCAATCTCAAATGATACCTGACTCATCTTGAATTTTAAAAAAGAAATTTGATTTGTAACTTGTGGTTAACGTGGTGAATACTCAATACTACGAAAGCACAACTTTTTCTGATTTTTTACTCCATAAGTAGCGGTATTTAAAGAAATGGCACCGGAAAATTATTCAGTGAATTGTTTATTTGGATTGGAGTTTGTTTTTCAGTAGAAAATAAACAAGAGTGAAATTATTTATAAACAATGTACATATAATAAACTTTGAAATTATGTACGTTTCATTAAAAGTTATAAAATAAAAACGTAATTAACTTTGCTCAATTTCGCAAATTTATGCGTTTTATAATGTATTCGATGAAAATTACGCACTCGGTCAACAGAATTTTAGTTGCAGGATGAGGTTAGGGGGGAGAGGGTTCAAAGTAAGCATAATCAATCGTGATTCATTTTTGTTTGAATGTCCCCAAAACATTTTTGTTTGAGCTTGCCTCCCTTCAGAGCTATCTTGAAACTAAATTTGATGGGGTTGGAGCATGTATCCACTCATTTTATGAGGGGAAGAAAGTTCAGTCATCGATTGTGCTTGGTTTGCACTTGAAATATTTTTATTTGTGCCCCTCGAGGCCTCGAGGTTGTGTTATGGTCGATTCAAATTTTCATGGGTCCCCTTCTATCACTTTTTTTCGAAAATTTCCAAATACCCTCCTTTCTTCTTTTTCTTCAAAAATGAGCAAAAATTGTAAAATTTTGAATTTTTTTTCAAAAAATTGCGAAAAATTAAAAGATTTTACGCACCTTTTGTTTTTTTGTAATTTTTCTGAAAATTCCCAAAATTAAGAAATTTTTGTATATTTTTTTGCAATTTTTTTTAAAAAAATGGACAAAAATTGAAATTTTTTGGTTCCTTTCTTCTGCGTTTTTTCGAGAATTATGCAAAAATTATGAAATTTTTTGTTATATTCATCATTTTAAGAACAGATTCCGAAATCGTTTTATTTTGTTATTGTGAGCAAATGAATTAAATGAACCAATGAGAGAACGAACCTAAGAGGCCAATGAAACATTCGTCAATTTGAAAAAATAATTCACCACTCGATTGATTTACTGAACTACTCAAGTTTCGCTGAAGTAATGTTCCATTTCGGTCGCATATACGAACGAGGCGATGTAGATGGTAGATACAGCACCTGGACAGTTCCTTCGAGTACGTCACGATCCCCTATATTATTCGGAGTAATTCCCATCATAATTTAACTCACGCCTTCATCTACCGCCGAAGCCCGCGACAACAAGTTTGTCACGATTTGGTCACTGTACTCGACCTCGACGATCTACCCAATTCGAATTTTCATCGGCATTCGACTGGTACAAATATACGTACCTACGGTATCTGGTTTTAATTGGGAGAGACTCGATGAAAAAAATTCGCTATGCAGCTACCGGTTGTGTCGGCGAACACAAAACGATTCGTGTGTGGAGATAAACATAGGACATGGATGTTGTATGCGTCAACTCACAAGGGACAAGGCGCATAGCTGCCAATCATACTCGAGTAAAATACGCGCTCTGGATTCTTTGTGGTATTGGTTTTACATGCTGCGTGTAATGAGCTAGTTAGTGTCATCGACGGGCCGATTATTTATGTTATTCTACATCTCGACTCGATAACGATTATCATGTTATTTATGCAATGTACCTGGTACTTTGTGATGGTTGTAGAATTCTTTATGGGTTCGAAGAGCTGCGTATGATTTACCAGTGATTTTTTTTTCTTTTATGAAGATGATCACGCGATGTTTGTACGTTGTTTTACTGGAAAATTATTTCAATTTTTTGGTCCAAACGGGTTAAATTTAGGAAAGTACATTTTTTGGATAGAAAAACAAAGCAAACGTCATTCAAGAAGTCTGAAAAGTTCTCAAAAATTCAATATTTTCGACTCCAGATAGATGTAATTATTCAAAATCACATAAATTCTGCCAAAAGTGCCAGTTGATGCAACTTGGGTTACATAAAGTGCATGCAGTCAGCTGAAATCAAAGAAGAGGTGGGTTCCAATAAGCCTAAATGTGCTCATCCCTGAACATCTGCCCTGCCTTCAAGAAGCCTACCTCCTCCGTGTGTGTGTGACTTGTCTTTTATGAGTAGCTCTGATGAAGTAGAGCAATCCTCTCACCGGTATTTCTTTTTTCAAGAAGTTTCTTACTTCAAAACTGCGAATATTCATTTTTTTATCGAAGGAGAGGCTCAGATCGATGTTTTATTAAGCCCATTGAAATCAGCGTTCAATATCGAGTATTTTGAGTACCCACATGATGGTATTCCGTTAAACTTGATTTTGGGGTGCAAAGCCCCATCAATTTTGACCCCAGGGTAAAATTCGCGAAGATATCGAGTTGTATATCGATTTCTAGGTTTTCTAGGTCGCTGAATCCGAATATTTGGTTATTTCCACGTTCAAAATATTATTTACAATTATTCCATCGTTTTGAATTTCCATTTATATCATATTCGAGTTGCTACCCTTCTAAAACGAGCCCGAAAGATTGTCCGAAGAAATCGCATATCACCACTTTAATTTTATGGCATTCGAACACGACTAAATTGTACAACTACTCATGACTTTTCAATTGTACGCCTCCCACGCGCCGACAACTTACCGCACATTGAACGGGCCGCCGTCGTATATTGAATAAAAAATATGTACCGTTCAGAAGCTCGAGATGTTTTCAATATGCACGCTACTCTATTGCGAAGTATGTGTGATGGTGTGCACGTTTGCAAGCGAGACAATTACAAATGGTATAATTTATACCTTTTAAACGTGGACGTAGTTTTTTTATCCACTTCGCGGACACGTTTTTCTCTATACTATCTCAATTTATATTTATTATTAGTCGCGATGACGATTAATCAGCGCGCTTATACAATTATAACGACGATGTAGTAATTTTTTTCTCCCTCGTAAAGTAAAAACATATTTCATATCGCATTATCGTTGTCGCCTTGTGTATATAGTAATAGAAAAAAGTCGTTTGCCGCCGATTTAATGTATTTTTACGCAGATAAGGTGCATTTCGCTCGCAGCGCTGCAACGTGCACTCGTCCCAATATGCCATGTGTAATTTTTTTATTATTTGGTCAAGTCGATAAAATTTTATTGTATTGGCACGACATTTGTTTGTATGTTTTACAGGTATGAAAAACAATCTGATTTAGCCGAACAAATAGAAAGCGTCGCATATGTGATTTGTGGTGATAATAAAATAAGCGCTGACAAATTTTATCAAATATTCCAAGAAAAATGGGTATGTATGCTTGTACATTCGTGTATGTGAACTAAATACTTGCAGAGTGGAGGAAATCGGGGTACATAACCTAGCACGTTTAATATTCAAATCGTGATGCTGAACGAGTGTAGATTTATGCACGTAGCAGAAAATATGACCGAAAATATTGATAACCTTTCAAGTTCAAATTTGCGTCATGTATGAATTTTTTGGTAAAATATTCGAAAAAAAGTGACATCAATATAAACGTTTTTTTGGCGTCCTCCGTTCCCCCTTCCTTGAAAAAATTGAAAAAACTGAAAAATATACATATTTCACAAATTTATTTTCTGAAAAAAGTATATTAATAAAAAGCAATAAACAGATGATTATTATAGAAATTTTTTTAACCTGTAAATTTTCTGACCAAGTTTGATCCAGGAAAACTCACCACCTGGACCTGATTCTCTTGGTCAATACATTTTTTTTCTCATTTATTCGTCAACTTTTTCCAAATAAATAAATTTTTTAATAAATTTTTTTGAGTTATAAATTTGAAATTAAGAAGAATTTAACGTTTTATTCCCCAAATAAATACTACATAAATGTCGATTGATGAACCGGTAACACTGATAATTAAATATTTTCGACACTGATTGAAATTTTTTGAGCATATTGACATAACAGTTTCAATTTTTTTAATTTACCTGTTAAAATTTCAAAAAATTTCAATTTTCCTCGTTTTTTTCTCGAAAAATGCTTCTTAAAATATTCTATTTAGCTACTTTCCCAACTCGGCAACATTGAACTTGCGTTTTTTAGTGAAATCCAGTTATTTCAATTCTGATCCTATTTCGCATGATTCTCCATCTTGAATTCTCACAGTTTTATTAAAAAATTCTGTGTCTTAATTTCTAAAAAAAACAACAGAAAAACCATCTAAAATTTATAAAAACATTCCAAATACAAAAAATTAAAAAAAAAATGTAAAATCGAGTTTTGAAAAGAAAAATTTGAAATAAAATCCAACTTGACAATATTCCCTCCTCTCCGTCTCTTCATTTCCTAAAAAAAGAAATTTGGGTTCTATGTTCTAAGAATCTAATTTGTAATTATTTTCCACAAATATCGACATTAGTCAAAATTTAGAATAAAATCCATTTTCGTTTCAATTTTCTGCATTTTTTAAAATTTGAATTTTACAGTTGTAGGGGGGGGGATGTAAAGCTTTAAAATATGGTAATTTTTTTTAGTTTATTTTTCAAATCTGGTTTGTATTGCTGTTTCCAAGAGGATGGGTGGGGGGGGATGAAGAAATATAACAAACTTGATTATCCAAGGAAAACAAAATCACAATTAGATTCGATCTCCGAACTCAAATTTGAAAAAATATAGAACCATTTTTTCATTGTCCCCTTTGCCCCTCTCGTTGGTTAAATGTCACTGCGCGTTTCAGAAAAAAACAAGAAAATTTTCCTTTTCCTCTTGAAAAAATATTTACTTGTTATGAAATACTTCATGACGATGTAGTCCTCTGGTGGTTTAGAAAAAAATGAAAAAAAAAGGTCCTTCATGTTTAATTTTTTTTCAAAAGAAAGGATATGAAATGATCAGGATCGACAAACCATAATTTTAATGTTGTTGTAAAAATTGATGAAATTTAGGAAGAAATTCTAACAAAAAAATACAAGGTTCAATAACCTTTCTTCTTTGAGGTTAAAATTCCCTCATTAACTGAGAAAGAACGATTAGGTGGACGATTTTTTGTTTGGGTTTCGAAACCTCCTTTCACGTTTCATTTCCAAAAAGCCTGATTTCCATCAAACCATCGAAGCAATTTGGAAACCAATTGAAAAGCAATTTCCACGTTGACGTTATAAACAAACGCGATGTAATACGGCGATTAATATTCGACTTTCTCGATTACGTTTGAAATTTTCGCACGATAATCATCGCCATTATAAAAGTACCGGAGTATTGGTCTGGCGAAGATAAGCTCGTGGCAAGCGTTCTGCCAGCAGCGGTGGCGTACTGAGAGCTTAAAAAATCCTATCTCGACTTATTAATCGGCTGCCGGTCGGCACGCCTCAGACGAAACAATGAGTCTGCATGGTTTTATATTTTACACGGTAATTGGGCGAGGCGATATGGCATATTGGAATGTATGTTGTCTATGTATCATCGGCGTTCATCCGCCACAAACGCCGTATCACTGTTGTGACCGTAGCGTAAAAGGCGCATACAATAAATGCTCGATGCGTTGGGTGGCCTCTAGTTCGTGTTCATGGCCTAAGGCGCGTTTTATATTTTCTTATCTTAATAGTACCCGGGTATATGTCACAGATTTCACGATAATAAAGCAGAGCCATATGCCATCTTGGCATTTTTTTCTGCAGCTTTGAAACATATAACGGCGAGAAATTTTATATGCTGTATAACTGATTGTCAGTACGCCAGAATGTGGAAAGGTGGTGTTTGCGTCGTGTGTTCATCGTGACTGGACAGTTATAGTTTTTGTTGTCGTTTATAACCCAACAAAGTGGGAAAACTCTACGTTGAATGACGTCGCTGGCCTATAATTGATGGATACTTGGTAGGCGTTTATCTTGATATTTAGTGTACCACACAAATACACCGTACGTGTCACGCCGTCGGTATATTGCCTCTATCGGCCTACTATAATACGCGATCCCGATCCGTACCCGTAAGGTCGACGATATTGTCTATCAAGTTGTCTTCGGGGTCATCGCAATCATCGATGTTTGCAGGTGTAATGCGCTGATTTGTGAAAGCCATCGACCTTCCGTGGGCTGCATATAAAGGGTGTATATGAACGCATGTAAACGTAATTAGTCCGGGATACCGTACTCATCATCACCTGTTTTGACATACTGCGTCTTGTTCATCCTCTTCGCCATCTAGTTTAATAGTCCTCCGGAGTGGTCGTTCTTTCGAACACTAAATGATCCGACAGACGTGTGAGATCGTTGAATAAATAGAGCTCGTTAATCGCAGCGTTTAATGGTCTAGTTTAATTGTGCGCGTGATTTTTGGAGTTCATATGTGTGCTAAAGGTGTGAAAGAGATTTATGGTTGTTGCAGATCTACGAAGACGAATTGGGAGCTTTTTTTTTACCTAATGAATTGCTATAATAACGCGGCAGGTTTTTAAAAAATAACCCAGATCACGATTTTTACCGCAAAACTACTCCAGAAGGCCTCCTAAACACTGGATAGGATGAGGTGAAGGAGGGGGTAGTTCAGCAATTTAAAAATTACCCGAGCAAAGCAAAGGCGAAATTTTTAGTACAGTCAATTTAGCCTGAAAATTGTTTTTCGCTTATATCTTCGCGAAAATTGGTTTTATCGAAAAAATAGCTCAGTTCAAAATTAAAACCCATTAAATTCTCTACAAAATGCATATATTAAGAGTTGATGTAACTGGCTTAAATTCCGAGCTACGTACGATTGAAAAAAGAGCTTTTTTCTGTGAATCCCTTCAACGATTTCTTAACCAAATTACGTGGAGTGCAGCTTTTCGTTTCTAATTTCGTAAACATTTATTTTATGAAAAAAATCTCTGTTCAAAGTTCAAGTCCACTAAATTCTCTACAAATTGTGTATAAAAAAACACGAGCGCGTAGAGACAGACCCTTTTCAGTAACGAACGTCAGGGGTGCCACACACTACAATTTTTAGCCTGTCGCATTTTTTTTCTTTCGTGGTATTATGTATTGTAGCGAATGGAGTCGTCTCGACGGAATTCATAATATCAATGTCTTGAAATTTAAATTATTCGTTGGTCGTCAATACACTATTTTTTCGAATATTATTTAAAACAGGAAAGGTCCAACTGAAAAATGCTCACCAATTTTGAATATTGTCCACCTACAAAAGAGAATAAAAATTTTTAATAAGTCATAACAAACCAAGTAGTGTATTAAAATAACAAAAAATTAACAATTATCTTCTTATAAAATATTAAAATTAAAATTTAATATGATTTTTCAGATTTTGTTTACGACTGAACTTCCGATTACAAAACGAACATGTAAAACTCATTTTACGTTGTTTTAACCTCTTCATTTCCTTTCCACTCTTCAAATTCTAAAACAATAGTATTTATGTGATCAAAGGAAAAGTATAAAATTATTTGCAGTGAAATTCAAATTATATACTTACTTATGACATACCTTTTATCGAAGGAAATGATAGAAACGATACATTATCATCACAACTATTTTGAGTGAAGTTTTAAAAGGTGACACTTGATATATTTTCGATTAAATTTTTTACCACAAACTGAACAAAAAAATAAACTCGTTGGATGCAACATCAACACACGATACGATAACCATGATAAGAAAAACGAAGAAGTACATAAAAAAAAGTATGTTGCATCCCTGAATTCTCTTACTGAAAAGGGTCTGTTTCTACGCGCTCGTAAAAGAAACTTGGACGGGTCACTTAGTTCTCGTCGTGGTAAAGTAAGGCGAATTTTGAGTTGAAAACGAAAAACCGTGCGTTACGTGATCAAGTCAAAAAATCACCAAAAACCGCTTATTTTCTCATAAAATAAATAAATGTCAGGTTGATTGGACTAATTCTATTACACAAATGTGCAATTCTTGATGGAAGTTGGGGGGGGGGGGTCGTCTGTTATTAAAAAACGTTTATTTCCCAAATCTACAACTAACTCTGAGGACTACTTAAACAGCTTATATTTATATGAAAATGGAAATGGAAAATACATAATAACGATAAGATTATTTGGAAAAATGATAATCACAGAATTATTTGAAAATATGATAATCTAATAAAATGAACAATGTAATACAAAAAGGTTCAATGGTAAGTTGTTAACAAATATGACAATCTAATAAAATAAGTAAAACAATTAGTAGGTAAGAAGGTTCAAAGGTAGGTCGTTAACAGGTCGTGTACGATTTGTTGTAAAAATCTTCGATATAGCTTTATTAAAAAAAAAATGCAGCTTGATAATAAAACCACGATTATCACAACTTCTTTTCTGAAATACTGGGGAAGGGGAGGGAGGCCTTTTCAACATTAAGACACCCTGCACTACACCCCTCCCGGCTCAGCTTATGGTCAAGCCACGTTATTTTTTGTGATAATGATAATATGTCAATCGTTTCATGGTTACGTTAGCAGAAAAGGGAGAAAGGGGGAATTATTTTGCTACACGTAAATTCGACTACGCATAAAATCAAAATATACGCAAAAGGATGTATCGAAAATGACGCAAACAACGGTGTTTATCTAGTATTGGGAAATTCGTCGAATACAAAGAAAAAACATTTCGTTATAGAATTTTTTTAATGGAAAAAGAAAAACGTAAACATTTCAAATGGTTTATTTTTTCGTCTTGAAATAACAATCGATGAAATTACATGGGGTATTTTTACCAAAGCCGTAATTCAAGACGAATTAAGCCCTTTGTGATCGTCTCGTTGTGACGTCTTTGGTGAAATTTCGCTCAAAAATGGCGTATTTTTCGATACTAAAGATCTACGTAGTATTATGCGTATTTTCATTTCGAGACATCTCCGCGTTTAGAATTTCTCGAGAAAAAGACGAATTCGCGGATGTATTTAATATATGCGACGCGGTCCTACGATGCGGTAATTTCAAGAGCTTCTACGTTGTAAAACCGGACCACTTAGATCTGCGGATATCGTTGGTTCGGCTACAGAAAAACTACAGCATCGCTATATCGACTTTTTCCAATATTCCGATCCGCGGTGAAGAACGCATCGCTGAATGTCGCGCTATGGAGTACAAGAAAACGCACGATTTAGTGCTGGTGTTATACCCTAGTAAAAAGGTGTTGATAAGTTTACTCTATCATTCGTTATCCATGCCAACTACCAGTTTCGTATTGGTGTCTGCGAAAACACGAGAACTAGAGGAAGTCCTACGTGCCGCTTGGAAGCTTAAATATATGTATAAAATACTCATAACCGACATCAGTACGAAGATTAGTTACCGATTTCATCCTTACGTCACCTGCCAGGAAAGCGACTGGTTCGTGAAGTTGCCCATTGAAGATTACCACAAGCAGGCTAAATCGTTATGCGGATTTATCAAAGATATGAACGGATGTCCGCTCACGATATCAATGTACGCGAGAGAAGAAACGGCGCTTCTCGTCGACAACCGAACGTTCACTGGTCAGGACGGCAAGATGATAAATTTATTAGCCGAGAAGATGAACTTCACGCCGGTGATTAAGCTAAACGAGGGCAAAACTATATACGGCTATCGCATGGTGAACGGCACCTACGAAGGTACGTTTGCCAATTTGATCTACGGTACTTCGGACGTATCGTTGAATAGCCATTTCATGAAGGATTACAGATGCGATACAGTGGAGCTGACTAGACAAGTAACCAACGACTTGGTATGTCTACTAGTCCCTAAAGCTGGCTCGATACCTCCGATGTTCGCCGTCTTGAAAAGCCTCCAGTTGGAAGTCTGGGCTATGATTATAATCACCTATGTCGTCGTCTGCGTCGCGTTTTACCTCTGGACCCGCGTCAGTCTCATCATGCACCGAGAGGTACCCCAAGGATGTATCCTCGAGCTGGAAATATTCCGGGTGCTAATCTCAGCCCCAACGAATCGTAAATTCAGACGGTATTCCGAAAAAGTGCTATTCTCGTTTTGCTGGTTTTTCTCCACCGTCATCTTGAACTCCTTCCAAGGCTCTTTGGTCACTTTCCTCAACACGCCGATGTACTTCCCAGACATAGATACCTTCGAAGACCTCATAGCGTCCGGGATACCCCTCCGAACCGCCAGCCTAAGCTTTCGCGATTTACTCATGAGTGACCCCAACCTGACAATCTTGGGTAAAAAGCTCTACTACTCCAAGAATGTCTCCAGAGTTGAGAACTTTCGAGGATATTTTGCCGGATTTCAACGCATCAACGTGTATAATTTGAAATACTTCAAAGATATTAAATACACCATTGACAAAAAAGACATTAGATTTTTGCACACGATGAAACAATGCCTTACGTCATATTTCATCTCCTACGCATTTCCCAAGCATTCGCCTTACAAGAAACGCATCAACGAAATCATATCCGCCGTTGATTACGCGGGATTTATCGTCAAATGGAACGGCGACCTTGCTCGGTATATTTTCGAGAAGTACCAACTCATGTCCAAGGAACGAAACACCACCAAAGTATTTTCTATGTATGATTTAGAAGTCGCCTTTTTCGTACTTATCGCCGGATTAGCCCTCAGTGGATTTGTATTCGGGGTGGAAGTGGGACTGAAAATGTCTCATTCGCGGAGAAATCTTAAAAATAAAAGGTGTTATTTTTATATAAATCGAAAATGTTACGTGGATTTTGTGATTAAGATGATCTTCTTTTTCGTATGTTACAGATTACAGATAAAATTTTCAGATTGATAGATAAAGATAACGATGGATTTATTACGTCGCATCAAGTCACCGAAGTGGTTGCATCTCTTACGTGCATCAGGTAAGTTTCGTTTTATCTGATTTTTATTGTTGTGTACGTGAATATGGGTCAAGAAATAAGTCTGTGCCACAGGGTTTCATTCAAGATGGCGATTCTTATCGATTTTATCAATTTGGTATTGAAATATATCAAAATTTAGGCGGGATATTTCTATCGAGGCGTTTTTTGTGAGGCTTGAGGCGACATGAGGGAGAAACTTTTGAAATAAAAGCAGTCGAAAATTGAATGAGGAACACTTTTTGTACAAATAATTCCTTCGTATCTTCCCAATTTTCGCCTCAGTTCCATCATATCATCAGATTTCTCGCTTTAAAATTTACCAGGCTATGTAATAATTACCAATAATTTACGGGTAATTTAAAGATATTACCAACAATACGCAAGTAACTACCAATAATTTACCGGTAAATTTCAGGCGGTTACTAGTAATCTATCAGTAATTTACAGGTAATTACCAATAATTTACTAGTCATTTCTACATAATTACAAATGACCTACCAGTAATTTATAGGTAATTACTAATAATTCATCAGTAATTTACAGGTAATTACCAATAATTTTCTATTAATTTTCACGTAATTACTACTGATATACCGGCAATTTACAGATAATTAGTAAAAAAGTTATCGGTAATTTACACGTAATTACCAATAATTTATCGGTAATTCAAGGTAATTACATACTAATAATTTACTCGTAATTACCGAAAATGACCAGAGATTTACAAGTGATTGCTCACGATTTACTGGTAATTTGCAGGTAATTACCAATAATTTGCTAGTAATTTTCACATAATTATCAATGATTTACCGGTAATTTACAGGTAATTACGTAAAATTTACTAGTAATTTTTACGTAACTACTAATGATATACCGGTGATTGCTAACAATTTACCGGTAATTTAAAGGTAATTACCAATAATTACAGGTAATTACCGACAACTAACGAGAAATTACCGATGATTAACCAGTAATTACAGGTGATTGCCAATGATTTATTGGTAATCTAGGGTAATTACCATAAATATAGTGATGATTTCCATCGAAGTTTAGATCTGCTACCTTTAATATGTCGTAGGTATATCGTACATCGCATAATCAAGGGGAAGAAGTGGTATGGAGGGGAAGGGTTGTAATGTACGTGTATGTAGTTGTATGTTATTGAAATGATAAACATTGATTAATTAAAGAAGAACCGCTCATTATTTAATTTTTTTTGTGCCACCGGATTTGCAGCTATTCGAAATTTTGTATTTTTGCTGTTGCTATTTGATTCACCCACTTCCATATCAAAAAATACAACCTATCGATAGATTTATAATTCCACACGAGACCTCTACTTGATGTAAAATTTCTCGCTTAGTCTTTAGTGATTAATGGTCAACTACTTCTGCATTGTGCAACATTAATTGCTTAAAAATCACTCTCCGAGAAGAAATTCGACATACGCTCGCGTTGCTTTTGGCTAGTACGGTTATTTACATTGATTGTTAACATGACCTTTATTTAGAGAACAGGATTTACTTAAATCATATTTAATCGCTTCGTATCACGCATGGGTATCATTTTCGTGAAAAAAAAAATCAATGAATAAATTACTCCGAGAAGAATGCTCATTAACATATCAACAAAAATTTCCAATGCCTATCATTACCTAAGTACAGCACAAGCGAACGTGATCCCCGGGTTTTCGTAATAATTAACGAAATCTCAGCTCCAATGAGCATATCGTGGCGTAGTACTCGTAAAAATTTCTGTGAAAAAATCTCGCACTTGATTAACCGCGTGTTTATCACGTTTAAATAATTTCACGTGCGTTTCCGTAATTTGTGCACATGGCTGCGGTATTAAAATACAATGGACTTGGAACAATGGCGCGGAGAAGATATTGTTTTTAGTTCAATGACGTGACCCAATGCTGGTTGCACGCATTACCGCCATCATGTATGATAAATGGATAAACTGCACGTTAAAATGGTTGGAATATCGAGTCGATAATTTATGATTGATTTGTGCCCGAACCGATTCCATTTTGAGTGATAAATCGCCTCGATGAAACAATACGTTGATCTCGGGGTTATGTAGAATGCTTTTGACGGCGTCGATATTTCTTTTTCAGGAAACGTACAGGGTTCGATAAAGAGAGCTTGGAATGCCTGGAACAACTGTTTAGACAAACCGTCGGCAATGAGAAGGAAATAAGGAGGGATGATTTTAAGAAAATATTAATCACTAAAAATGTAAGTGGTATGTAGGATTTGCCAATTCGAAGCCTCATGGTTAATTTGCTTGTAGCCGTTCTTCACCGAAAGAGTGTTTCAAATTTTCGACAAAGATAATTCCGGTTCGATATCGCTCCAAGAGTTTCTCGATTCGATGCACCAATTCGCCGGACAGTCGCCCGATGACAAGATAAAATTTTTATTCAAAGTTTACGATTTAGACGGTAAGTACAATGTTTGCGAATCGGAAACGATAAATCTTATTTATTCACCTGTCATTACCAACACGAATGATCGTCTGTAACACGTTGCGGCGCGAAGTTTCTACAGCATGTTCAGGTGTGAAGTATAAAAAACAAACACTCATTGTGAGCTGATGCACGATCTCGGAGAATATTTAAATGAGAACGAACGGTGGTCCTCTAGTAACCTTTTCGCTTTTTACAGCACGACCTGTCGGTTGAAAAATTTTTCCACTGACGAGGTGTCATTATCGGCGTTGAACGCTCGTTAATCATAATCACGCGGTGGTTGGGTTCCTTTTAGCTAAACCGTTACTGTCTTTATACTCGGTAGCCACTTAGCGCACGTTTTCCCTGTGTCAATTCTGATGGCGCGTATTTCACAGGCGATGGTCTAATTCAGCACAGGGAACTGCAACATGTAATGCGAGCTTGTATGGAAGAAAATGGTATGCGCTTTAGCGAAGAACAAATCGAAGACTTGACGATGGCTTTGTTCGAAGATGCAGACTCCGAGTCAAGAGGCGCCATCACATATGGTGCGTTGAAAAACCAACTAGAAAAGCATGACGGATTATTAGAAAATTTGTCAATCAGGTAAACCTCAGCATTTTTTCTTTGATAAGTAGTAAGTACTTCTAAAGACATGATTTGTTTTACAGCATAGATCGATGGCTCGTACCGCCGAAACCTAAAAATAAAAGTAAACCTGCCTCGTTAATCGGGAAATTAGTTACCATGAAACCATATCAATTAACGCTGCCTTATATCAAAAATAACTACGTTTATTTATCCTTCCTCGGATTATTTTTACTCATTAACTTAGCACTTTTTGTATTACGTGCCATTCAGTACAGTGATCATAATTACTACGTGATTTTCGCTCGCGCCTGTGGTAAGTTCGATGGCCAATGAAGGTTTCTCTCTTCGAGACTCATATGAACCTCGATTACAGGTCAATGTTTAAATTTTAATTGCGCTTTTATCCTCATCCTTATGTTGAGGCATTGCATAACGTTTCTGCGCACCAGAGGAGCGAGTTCTTTTTTACCATTGGATCAGCACATCTACATGCACAAATTGACCGGCATGTTTATTTGTTTCTATGGCGTAATTCACACGGTGATGCATTTATTGAATTTTAGTAAGTAAATTTTTTGTAGGAGGGGAAAATTTTAAAAATTAGGGAAATGGAGGTCAACGTCGGAATTTTTATGGAAACTGTGTCCAGGAGAATCTCTTTATTAGATTACTACATTCCATTGACAGCGCTGGAATTTTTGGCGATGACTCAAAATTGATCTTGTTGATTTTTTTTCACTACCAAAATAGGCTCATTTTACTTGAATTTTTGCAAGAAATACAATGACGTGTAACGCATCCTCAATAAACTTTCCATTCAAAAGTTATGAATTTTCAAATTTCAAAATTAATTATAAAAAATTCATCCTACATGAACATTAAACATATATGTACTTCTAATATACGATTTTCACTTTTTTTTTCATAAACTTTTTTTCTAAAAAAACAGGGTAAATCTCTTCTTTTTTGGGAGGAAAATTAAAGCAAATAATGCATGATATTAAAGCTTTGCCCTTTTCTTTTTGAAAGAAAATTTAAGAAAAAATTAATGAAATAACTGGGTTTGTCTTATTTTTCTTGGGAAATTTGTTTTGTTTGTTTTGAAGGAAAATTGAAAAAAATATTGAAGAAATAATATGGTTTGTCTCGTTCTTTTTGGGTAAAAATTGAAGAAAATATTGAAGAAATAACATTGAAGGTTGGGCTCATTTTTTTGAAGGAAAATTGAAGAAAATATTTAAAAAATTACATTGGCGGTTCGGCTCATTTTTTGAAGAAAATATTGAAGAAATAACAGGTTGTCTCGTTCTTTTTGAAGGAAAATTGAAAAAAATCACAGGGTTAGCTTCGCTCGTTTTGAAGGTTTGTCATGTTCTTTTTGGAGGAAAATTGAAGGATGTTCGCCCTTTTTTTTCTTTGGAGATCCTCTGTTATTTTTGGAGAAAAATATTTTAATACAGTTTTGAGGTAATCCTCCTTGAGCTTTTCCATAAAAATTGCAAAGTTTGTTGATTTTCTTCTTCATTGTCGCCATTTTTTTTTGAATAGCGTTTTGTTGATTCTATAAATTTTCCATTTTCCTAGCTTACGAAGTGATCCCAGATCCTTACATAAATGCCGAAGAATACACATTATCCGAGTGGCTATTCACATCAAAACCAGAACTTTTCGGATTGATCAGCGGTTGGGCAAACCCGACTGGTGTCATACTAGTCGTTATTTTATTAGTTATGTTCATTTGCTCTCAACCATTTGTTCGTCGAGGAGGTAGCTTCGAGGTTTGTGCTGATAATTTTACATCTGTAATGAAAAAACAACCCCATCATTTGTTTGATCTCATTGGCAGATTTTTTATTGGACTCATCTTCTGTACATTCCATTTTGGATATTGCTCATCATTCATGGGCCGAATTTCTGGAAATGGTTACTAGTCCCTGGACTGATTTACCTATGCGAACGTATTTATAGGTTTTCAGTTACTAGTTCGAAACGTGGCAAAACATATATTAGTTCTGGGCTTTTGTTACCCTCTCGAGTTACTCATTTGGTTATCAAACGACCTCCACATTTTGATTTCCACGTAGGAGATTACATTTTCGTGAATATACCAGCGATCGCGCATTACGAATGGCATCCATTTACCATTAGTAGCGCTCCTGAGCAAGAAGGTATGTTGGTAGAATTACTATAAATGGTTATTACTCGTTGATTTGAAAATTTCACGTTGCAGATTATATGTGGTTACATATACGCGGAGTCGGCGAATGGACCAACAGACTGTATGATTATTTCGAAAAAGAGCAAGAAAAATTACATAATTTGAACGAAGAGTTACCCGGTGTGGCCAATCAGGTCATGGCGGCGACTTCAAACGGTAACGTTAAGATTACCACGGAAAACGAAGATATCAAGAGATTGAAAGCGTGAGTTTATAACGAGCATCGATTAACTTCGCAATCATTTCCGAAATCTGACCTCGTGTTTATGTCTGTAGCACCCTAGAGCGTAAGTTATCTGGTAAAAGTGGGCATACTATTCATGGTAAACCGAACCACAAACGTCAGGAAATGACCGGGTATACTAATCAGAGCTTTAGTAGCTTACCTGAGGATTTTAGGATACACGGGTTGGCAGATGGTAACGCCGCGGAGTCTGTTACATCGAGTAGTGGTCAGCTTCGTAATCAACGTAACCTCTTGATAGTTTAGTGTGAGTAATTTTTGATTTCGTTTTAGAAACGAACAAGACGCCTGCAATTAAAAAGAACCAAGATGAAAAATTACATAAATTTTTGCTCAAGAAAAAAGCTCCTTTGTCGAAATCCTTATCTATGCCTGATATTGATAACCGTATCAAAAAAAGAGAACGATTATTGGTGTAAGTTAGCGCCATCTGTGTTATATATTTTGTACTATTTGTTATCACTAAGCACTATCTTTTGTTTCGAAATCCATTCAGAGAAGCTGTACTTTCCACGTTTCAATACACGAAGCGCTTTAAAAGTTCAATTTTGATTATAGCTTGCGAGAATACATGAGATCAGAATCGGAGAAAAGCTTCGACGAATGTCAAATGAAACGTGCTCGATTACAATCTCTAGGTTTAGCATATTTGAGCCCCCAGAATAAATCTTTAGCTCAAAGTTTCCGTTACATGAGACACAAACCGACTATAATTGCGTTCAAAACCCCAAGCTTGGAAAATTACGAAGCTAAAATAAACGCCGCTATGACAAATCAAGTATAATTTTTCAGCCCAAATAGTTTTAAAATTACCATATTCATTGTGTGAATTATCTAGACATCCAATACCGAAAAAGCAGCCGAAGAAGGTAGAACGAAGATGAAAACCGAAGGAAGTACTTCTACTTTGGCTCCCACAGGTATTAATTACCCTGTTGGCAAACCTTTAGAGGTGAGCGTGGTATGATGTTTTTCCTCATTTATGAAAAAATATCTCAATTGAGGAATTTTTCAGTTATTTATAGATGGTCCATATGGTGCACCATCTAGTCATATATTTCGCGCGCAACATGCAGTTCTGGTGGCTACAGGAATCGGTGTTACGCCATTTGCGTCAATTTTACAATCCATCATGCATCGGTATTGGAAAGCTAGGCATATGTGTCCGCAATGCAAACATTCGTGGGTTAGCGATATACCCCCAACTGTGATGCACTTGAGGAAGGCATGTAGAATTAGTTGCATACTCGTATTTCCTTAGTGGAGAAATTTCCAAGAGATTTCTACTACGTTTATGAACATTTTAACTAAATATTTTTTATATTCGAACATTACGTAACGAATAAAAAAAACTTAATAGCACGAGAAATCCGAGCGAGTGACAAATCTAACGGTATTTACACGAAAAGCGAGCAGTTTACGTGAAATGTACACAAAAATGTCATAAAAACAACTTCAGCTTTTATACCAAAGTACAAAGTTCGTGATCTTGGCATATAATTTGACTGGTTCTGGCAGGTGGACTTTTTCTGGATAAATCGCGACCAACGTTCGTTCGAATGGTTTGTTAATCTGTTATCGCAATTGGAAATCGAGCAAGCGGAACTTGGCGGAGCGATGGAACGATTTTTAGATATGCACATGTACATCACATCGGCTCTACAAAAAACCGACATGAAAGCTGTTGGATTACAATTGGCGTTGGATTTGTTGCATGAAAAAGTTCGTATTAGATTTGTATCCATGCAGATTCATCCTAAATTGAAAAATTTTTATAGGAAAAACGGGATTTGATAACTGGACTTAAGACGAGAACCAACGCCGGACGACCAAATTGGGATAAAGTATTTAAGCAACTTATCGATCAGAAGAAAGGCAAAGTTACTGTGTTTTATTGTGGTCCTCCGGAATTAGGACGATTATTGCGAGTGAAATGCGACCAATATGGGTTCAATTTTAGAAAAGAAGTGTTTTGAGGTGTTACTTTTCCATGTGATGGAATCATACGTAGGTCGAGTTGGTGGGAATACGATGAAGCTCTTGAGGCATATGATGTTGGACCTGAGTTACCGGAGATGTCGCTTTCGAATATTTTATTGAGTTACCATTTATACGAGCTTTTTTTATATTTTGTATTTTTGTACGAGAATCAATCGCTCGAAATTGTTTATCATTTTGTACGAATTATTTATAAGCTTCGACCTGACTTATTTGAAGATGTACGTAACAAGTAAAAGATAAATAGAAAATCTGCCCGTATTGGAATTTCTTTCCACGAATATTTGAATGTTCGCAATCTTTACAATTTCATATTATCCAATTAACGATAAAATATTTACACCGAATAAAAATCGTACCATCTCAAAGCATGTAACGTGTCAGATACAAGCGTGTAAAAACAAGGAAAATATAAATAAAAAATACACGTCGAAAGATATATAAAAACGTTAACAAAATAACATTGGAAAACTAAAATTGGAAATCGGTTATAGCAATGTCAGGTAGAAAATACAAAAAGTCATATCAACTAGAAAATGAAATCGACATCGAATCCGTATATAACGCCTCTCGCAATCACAACTTGTCGAAACATTTTGGCGAAGCCTTTCTATCTGTGTACGCTGTCTCGCTTCAATTTTCAATTCAATTTTATTTGATATTCCTAACCGCTTGCTTCTTTTCGAATTGAAAACATTTTAGCCAACGATGACGCCGTGAATTGAGAGAGTACGAATGCTGAGATTGTAACGTGTCGAATTATACCAGACTATGTTTAAATTTCGACGTACTCTTTAATTTCCTGCGTTGTGTCTTTTTCGCGACGTTCATGCCGTAAGCCCTGTTTTCTCAATAAGCGAATCTTTTAATCAAACTGGAGTAGTACCTTCGTAACCGCACATAAGAAAGCCTTCTATGTGCGGTCACATAGCGTCTATGGTAATTGAATCCAATTCGTCGTTCGACTCCCGCGTAACCACATTCTTAACTGCAGTCTGAATTGTATCCATTTAGCGGCGCTACGGAGGTTTAATACAATTACCGAGATGACGTTCGGTTTATTTCAATAGGCGAAGTATGCGTACATTTTGAATTTTTCATTAATAAATTTATTTTATCGGTTTGAAAGATGACTTTTTCAATGGAATTATAAACGTGGAGTATTTACTTCATTTCTGTTATGGTTCTCTGGAAATACCTTTCTTTTTAAATTTGGATGTAATGAGTCATATTGTAAGTGAACAAATCCTGAAAAACAACATAACTTACATGGATTTTTAAAGTGAAGCGAGTCATATACGTAAAATTACGAAATTACGCGAAGGTAACGTTTTACACCAAATGGCAACACTGCCGGATGCACACATACATCTGTACTGTAACCTGTATCTGTTAACAGGCAATGCATGCAGTTTTTTCGTAAGTTCAGTTCATCGACATACTTCCCTACTCTTAGGTAAAGTTTGGTGTGAATGACTACTTATGGTGCCTGCCTTTGCCTAATATTTCATGAACCTCGCTCTGGACAATTTGGTTAATTACTAATCAGTGTTCGGATAATGAGGGGAAGTTCCCAAATCGTGGGGAAAATGGTAATGAAAAACTTGCCTAGGGGAAAAATGGGGAAAAGAGAAAAATAAAGGAAAAATAAGGGAAATTTCACATATTGTGAATTCTGATCTCTTTTGACTCATCTCATATATTAATGTCATGAGTTACTGATCAATCCTTGTGAAACTGAACTAGCAGTGCTGGTTCTTTTTCAATTTCAAGTCAGTTTTGTATTTTTTTTGTATTTTTTTTTAAATAAAAATATTATATATATTTCTAATAAAATGCTAGTTTCTTATTTTAGTTTATTAATAGCAAAAAACTACAAATTTTACTTGAATTTCAATTTTATAATAAAGAATTCCTGTGAAAAAACAATGGTGAATTTTTGGTAATTTTGTGGAGGAAAAAAAGGGAAATTTTGCGCTGACTAATTTTACGAAAGGGAAAAAACGAATTTCAATATCCGAACACTGTTACTAATGCTCAGAGAAGTTCTTATCTCTAGTTTACTGGTTGATTTTATTTTATTAAATAAGTTTGGGATAAAATGATGAATTCATTAGAGATCTATTTCCTTTGTTTCCTTTAGAATTAAAAAAATATGAATCACACAACTTCAGGGAAAAATACGTGACATAATTGTAAATTTTATACTCTCAAAAAAATTCCAAGTCCAAAATAAAAATTAACAGAAAAAGAATCGAACTGATCAAACCAGGAAGAATCGTATGAATGAGCTAACGACTCTTTTCCCGTGAAAGCCTGGGAATGTAGCAAGTCCCCAAACTTTTCCCCAAGAAATTTCCTTGAAATGGCATGGATTTTGATGAGATTTGTTTTATTAGATAGTTTATGTAATTTTAGATTTTGAAATCCTGACTGTTGAGATATTTTAAATTGATTAAATGAAATTTTGCGTAAATTGGATTTGAACATTGAAACTTTGAACATGGCTAAAACCAATTGAAAATAAAATTTTCAAAAAGTCTCAACAGTCAGGATCAAAGATTGCTATTGACAATGTGAATAAAAAAAATTGAAAAAAATTGAAAATTGACTGATATATTTTGGGAAAACTTTATGACAGGAGCAGGTCGCAGTACATAGGAACGTTCATCTGAAACATGTAAACAAAAGATGAATGGTCAATATTTATGAACAGTCTGTCTCGTTCAAAATAATTAATCAGTCGTTTCAGAGCATACCCTTAATTTATATAATAATATACGTATAGTGTTGTTACTTTACGTGTTTATTTTTTTAATGGCGAAGCTTGTACTTCGGCGACTCATTTCATTCTTTTCTATAGATTTATTATAAAAACTCATGTTGCACTTAAACTTGAAATATCTCTGAAACAAAACTAGTACAAGATGGTGCTAGTGAAGTTCATAACAATTAGTGGAACTTATTCATTAAAATTTCACACACTCGCTTGCCTTTCGCACGTGTTTGCTTTTGGATACATGCCAAACAAATAGCCATAACGTGAAAAAGAATGGTCACTAACACGGGCTCTTTACAATGGTCAGTAACCCATTACAACTGTTAGTTGTATAACTACGAGTGAAGTTAAAAAGACTATTCCATTAACTACGCACAAACGACCATGTTCGTAATTACCGGTACACTTTAGTGGAAAACTTTCTAATTAAGATACCAATAAAGGCGCTTCCACGGTTAAAATTCCTCGCCGTGAAACTAGATCGAAAAAAAATCAAATTCCGGCCCGAAATCTCGCGCCATTAAGTTCAGATTTTTTTCGGATATTGGCCCCATGTTCGTCGTATTTCACATACACGTATATCGCACCCATCGCACATGGTGAAACTTTCGCCAAGTTTTTTCCTTCGATGGTCGCAAGCATTGTGTAAATGATCGTAATTTTGGAAAACGCGTACCTTATTTTCCTTCCCATACTTTCCAGCCAATTGTGCCGCGAAGCAATTTATTATTTTTATATGGCTCCTTATTTCGGAAACAATTTCACAAAACGTTTATCACATATTTCTATAACGGTTTTATTTTTCAACATTTTTATTCGGGCGTTTATCGTGTTCGCAACTCGCGAAGCATTTTCGATATCGAGACTCGTCGATGCGTGTAGCGCGCTGAAGTAAGAGATGACAAATTTTTTCTTGGACGCTTTTCCTGTTTAATGAGTTTTCTAATTTACGCCATTTCTTGTCGTCGTGAAAGGCAAGATACCGCAACTAGTATCCGTCCTGTTAATTAAACAACGCCAATCAACGGCGGTAAATTTTTACGGGTTACTTTGAAATTGTGGGGTGACTTTGAATTTGCACATTTTCTGTCATGTGGCATGTGGTATGTTTTGGCGACAACGAAAGTAATTTCTTTCCATTTGCAATATCGAATATCGATAAAAGAAGGTTAAAAGTTATCGAATATTGTTTGATAACAGCAACAGTTTGCTTGCAATATGCTTTTCTGAGGCGTTTAATTTATTATTCAAATTCGTCGAAGTTTTCAAAGAATGTAGTACTTGAACTACTCCACTCTTCTAATTCTGAAATACTTATGGGAGGTAATTTTACTAAAATCTGCTAAATTTGTCTTAGTCCTGACTAAAAACGACGAATAGCTTGGAACATCATATTCGAAAACGTAGCACGGCGCAGTAACTTGAAGAAAATCGACATGGCGTGAAAGTTCGATTCAAAGCTTTTCACGCGAAAGCTCCAAAAGAGATGAAAAATGATAACGAGCGAATTCCGCGAACTCATACTAATTCATTTTGCCTCCGGAAGAGAATTCTCGTATTCGTATTATTTATATTTATTCGGCGCTGGCGGTCGCCGACATGTCACAACATTCTTCCAATATCGAATTGTCGTCTTTATTGTGAGAATATTAAAATGGTTTCGTAGTTCAGTTAACTCGAAATAAAAGAGCGAGCGTGTCGAGAAGCGAAAACGAGTAAAAAAGGCATTCTGATCAAAGAACAATATTTCCCTATCGCAGGCGGAAGAAGTAAAGAATTCGTAAGGTTTTGCTGCTTCGAATTTGTAGCAGTGGCGAAATGGCGCTGCCGGCTGTGTCCGTTAAAATGACAAAGAGAACTTCGGTATATGGCATTCTTTGCTAAGATCTTTTTTTCCTTTTTTTTATGTACGCTCGAAGAAGATTTTTACAATAACGTTCGAGCGTTCATTGTAAGGAAATGAAATGGAAAAGCTGACTGCGAATTTTCTCGTCGTCTAATTTTTTTGCTCTCTTTCCCCGCTACTTTTTTTCGCCATCGTGGTATTTGTGATGTGCATAGTTGTATAAAGTCGGCGCGCTTAGCGGAGTTGTTTTGTTGTAGCCGGCAACGTATCGCCGATGTCTGACCTTTTTTTACGCAATCAACTTTTCAGTTTCCGGCCATCTTTACGATGAAATCCTTCCAGAGCTGAAATTGTTTTGTGGAAATGTTGGAAATGAAATTTTAACGTGTATCGGAGTTGAAATATTTCTTCATCTTTCAACCACATATTATCGTGTCCGGGTGAATTTCCTTGGCCGAAATAACCGAAGTGTCCACCCACCTTTCTGCCTTTACTTCATAAGATTTGTGATAGGTCCTTACGGAGATGTGTCCTCTTCGATATCCGCAATGATTATATAATAAACTTCGTTTAAAATAGAATTTTGGGCAGTTTTTTTTAATCTGGGGAATTTATTTAATTCGCCAGCATGACACCGCAGTCAATTAGCGCCTTTGTCGCATGTTTTGTTTATTTTTATTTTCCCAAAATGTGACCAGTCCTCAACAACTATCAACTGAAGAGGTTAAACAAAAACCAAGTGTAAGTAAAAATTTTTGAATAGTCCATCGACTGAAATGATGTCACTGGAAGAAGCGCAAACAAGTAGGAAAATGATTCAACACGCGTTTAAATGGGGAAGAATAGAACGTATTTACAAATTATTTTTTTTACAAAAACAAAGGGCTGTAGGAAATTTTTTGTAAGGACTAATATTTTAGACCATAAAAAATTCTATAAGATGAAATCGAAAAATAATTTTTTCTTTCAAAATTCAAAATTTCATTTTATTTAAAAGATCCAAATTCGAATTTTACGTGAAGGAATATGCATGTTTTGGTATTTTTCGATGGTTTTGAAATAATTTGAGGAAAAAACTTTTGAAACAAAAGTTGTTGGAAACTTTTTGACGAACGATTCTCATAATGAACATTTTTTTTGTATCATCAGTTTTCGCCATACTTTTATCATATTATCATTACCGTAAACAAAATTCCGTCATGGAGCATTTTTTTGAAGCTTAAGGCTGTACTTCACAGTGAAAACGACTGTAATGATTTGATCAAAGTTCCTCTCATTCGTACGTCTAACGCATCGCATGAAAAGAACGAATTTGGTCAAACTTATGTCTCCCGACCCGCTCCTGTCTAAACTTTACTCTCGTTTTTCTCCGTAAATCTTCAATTTTTTTGAAATTTTTTTTTACGAATCTGTTTAAAATTACTGTAGAAGTGGGGCAATACTAAAGTTTTTTTAAAAAAAGCTTTAGATAATGCGTACCAGTTCAATCGCACTAATTCTGATATTACTCACTTGTCAGTCCGTAAATCGAAAAAAAAACTATTATGCCGCATTTTCGAGTGCATTATCTCTCATTAAAAAAAAAATTAACGAAATTGATGCAATATTTCCAGAGAAAAACTGGAGTAAAAAGAGGTACCTCAGACCAAAAATTGCAAACAAAATGTAAACAGATAAGACTGTGAAGTATAGCCTTAAGATCGTTTGAGAGAAAAACTTGATAAACATTTTTTATAATAAACATTTTTTTCGTATCTTACTACATTTTGCCATTTGTCGGAAGTTATACAAAATTATTTTTTATAATGAAAATTTTTTTTTAAATCCCTTTACATTTCTTTAAATTTTTTTGAAACGTCAGAGTAATTAAAAATACCAAATGATAATAACAATACAATAAATATCAAAATTATTACAAAATTTGAATAATCTGTAAAACTTATACCTGCAAGCTGCAAAAAATATTTACTGTCTAATTTCTATATAAACAATTTTTGTTCCAAAATTTTTTCTCTCAAGTCATCCTAGTAATACAGAGACTGAAAAAAAAACTCAAAAACTGAAAAATCCCCTAACAGCGTAATTTTGTTTGCGATTCTGACAATATGGTAAAATTAAAGCAAAATTTAATGACACGAAAAAATGCTGTTATGAGCTTCACAAAAGCGCCCCAATAAAACACTGAGCGTAAAAGTGGTAGAAAATATAATAATCCTTCATGAAATTTAAATTTCAAAACGCATACTATTGCCATCAATTCTATTTCTGAGTAATGAACGATACCAGGATGATATGAAGCAAGAAAAAGAAATAGGCTACAAAAGCTCTTTTTGAACTTTTCAAGCTTTCTCTGGCATTAAAACATATTTAAATGGGTAAATTCGAATTCAGAGAACAAAAATCTTCCTAGGAAACCTACTTTAAGTGCAAAAAAACGCGTTTCTCAAAATTTGATCAAGCAGTCTTGGATTTCAACCAAGTACTAATGAGAAACGAAAGATGCAAACCTTCAATTGGTACTTTTTCTTATTGGATCCAAAATTATTCACTGAATTACACACCTCTGAAGACACCATAGGACAGCAATACCTATTTCTGTACCTCACCAACGTTTTAGAAGCGCATGTGAACTCAGAATCTGGTTGAAGGGGACCTTTATCAGCTTTTGAAGAAACAGCATTCCATAGGGAGGAGGCGATTTTGAAAATTTTAAAAACGAATCGTAAGCGTACAACAATGGGGTGTAGATTTCAAGGCTGTTGTTCGGAATTCGAGTAGGTAATTATTCGTTGGCCCTATCTCTTTTCTTGATGCGTATTTTTTAATAATCTATTTAGTGAGAATTGAAATTGAAATCATACATATGTACTCAGATTTTACTAATCATCGAGCTCTCCGATTTCTTTCGTGGTTTGCTAATATTGCATCAGATTTGATCCTTTTTTCATTAAGTCAATATTATCTACTAATAAATCGTTATCTTTGGATTTGGTATGCGACTTGAATAATTTCGATACCCACATTCATTTTTATCTTTTTCTAAACTGTTACTTTAGAAGCTACAAGAAGTTGGTGATGTTCATTAGTACATTTTCCGTACGCAATTTTTGTTTGGTTTCACACTCGGTGCTCACGTTCAGGTTAGTTTTTTCATTTTTTATTTCCTGTTTTAATTTAAAACATTTTCCTATTGATGATTTTTATGAAATGCGGAAGTCAGCCCCCCCTCGAAACAACTGACAGAAATTTTCTAATTGACATTAATTGAAAATTATCATTTGAGATATTTGAGCCCAGTAACTATTCGAATCGATTAGAAAATTTCATCTAGTAGGTAAAGAATCGTACCGTTGCTTTTCGTAGGCGTATTATGATATTCGAGTAAGACTTCGTCAATATCTGCTTGTTCATGTTTTTTTTTTAGCAAATTTTTTGCAATCTGAACTCCTTTTTCCACAAGGTCATTGAAATGCGGATATCTTGGACTAGTCGTGATTAAATTGAAAAACCATTCTTTGGCGAATAATTTTTTAAGATTCAACCAAGCCGAAAGGCATATTATCTGCTGTGAACGTTTGAGGAATGCCCGTAGAAGCAAAAATTGGCTTTTCTAGGGTGACGATGCTAGTATGCAACGCCTTATAAATTAGGGTCAGTATATGTAAAGTTGCCAAGTAACAGGTTTTTCTGGTCCCTTGATGCTTAAATTTTAAGGAAAATACATTTTTTCGTCAATTGGAAGCAATGTTGTCCTATTGGTAATTAATTACCAATTTGTTCCAAAAATCGAATTTGCTGGTTTGCAACCCTGCATCCCTTATTTGCAACTCTATATGAATCCAGTTTGCAACAATTTTTTTATTTTTTTACTAATGGAATATTGTTTGAGTAAATGCTGGATCCTGTTCAGAAATAATCAAGAAAATAATAGATCAACCTCTGATACATGTTAAAATTAAAAATTTATTAATGTAATTAAAAAGATTACGTTATTCAACAAAACAACATAACTAGGAACCTACGATATAAGAATTTAGGTACCTATCCTACCTAATCATCTACTTACGTTAGGTAACTAAAACATTATTCTTCAATTTGAGAAAAGTTGTACCATCCAGTACTTTTACCACGGCCAGTACCTTGCTTTACTTCCGGTGTTTCCAATACACCGACAATATCCTCGGGCTCATAAAAATTTTATCTTCAATTTGCGGCCATTTCCACAGGGTACCGGACCTTTCTAGAGTTTTAACTTCATACTCACTATCATCATACCTCCACCCCCTCCTATGGGAGCAAAATTCTACAAAACATAGCATTTTGAGAGCTCTATCGACTGATGTATTCACTTTTTTGATCGAGACTTACCATCTTTGTGAAATTCGTGAAAAACATGTCACAGGTGCGTTACCCTTCAGGTGTTCGTAGCACAGCCAAATTTACTCGCAAACAAAAAATTCTTACACCATTCGGAAGCTGAGGATTTTCTCTTTATTTTAAGCGTAAGTCCAACTTCCTATGATTCTTCAAGCTTCTGCTGTAGATAAAAAAAGAACACGTATTCCACCCGAAGCATCGCATTACGCCAACTCGCGCGCAACGATAGTTTCGCCATTACCGTCTCGACTTACGCACGGCCCGGGCCCCTAATATATATTTTTTTTCATTGCGATAAGTACGCATATTTTTAATGTATTTTCGTCATCGTGAAATACCTAATCTCTTCCCTTTCATCAACTAAGCAATTCCTTAACCACATTTTAAATTTAAAACCTAATTTCAGAAGAATTTCGTACATTGTTTTTTCAAAATCCATCAAATTTATTCATTTTACGACGCTCGTCTACCCCGACCATTAGCGTCAACAATAAAAAGCATCAACATAAACAAATAACTCGTAAATATTAACCCATAAATAATTGAACTTTTTAGAAATTCTAAAAGTTTTTATGCTCCACAGGTTCAAACTATTTCAACAATGCATATACGAAATACCGTTACATCAGTTTTATTCTTATTGTCATTTTGCGTTTGTGAAAAAGAAACAGACTTTTCATCACTAGTCCATGAAAAATTTTACGTGGACAAATCGTTGATTTTGAAAGCTTTCGTGGATGTAATCATATACCACAGATCTATAGCCCTTTTGACCGCGCCAAGAGGGTTTGGCAAAACTGCCAACTTGCAAATGATCCGAGATTTCTTCGAATGTGATGAGAACAAAGTTCCTTTTAATCAATCGAAATATTTCAAAATGAAAATTGGTAAAGTGGGAGGAAATTTTATTGAACAACATTATGGGAAATACCCCATAATAGCAATTGACTTCTTTATGGGCGAAGAAAATTGGACCACGGATAAATTAGTGAAAAAATGGCTCTCCTCTTTGGAAAAAGCGATTTCAGAGCATTCATGGCTCTATGAGAAAAAATACCGCAACGTCTCTAAATTAGATTATGAAGGACGAAAAATTAAGGAGATGTTTGAGTTTTTTTTCAACAAAACTATCACGGAGTATCAAGATCGTTCAGAGATTGAAAGATGTCTCATAACGCTATCAAAAGCATTGACTGCTCATTATGGTGTGCTACCACTATTACTAATCGATGAAATCGACCACCCTGTAAGAGTAGCAATGGAATATAATCTCGATACAGACTGGATACACGGTTTACTATGTTGGATTTTTAGTATCACTTACAGAGGAGCAGACGCTAATCAATTTAGTGGTACAATGGCTTGTGGGAATTCACATGTGGAGGGAACAACAGGGCTAACCGAAGGAGATATTCGTTATTTCATATTTTTGGAGGAACATCCATTTGTAAAATTCTATGGGATACTTGAAGAGGAAGTGACGAGTTTAGCTTCAGTTTACAATATGAGCGACATGGAGATGAATAATGTTAGGGAATATTGCAATGGATATGTTGTAAAAAGTAGACAATTCTCACTTTATAACACCAGGTTGATTTCAAATTACCTGCGAGACCGAAAAGTAAACTGGACAGAGTTTGATTTTCAAAATCTGTACAATGGTTCAGTAAAGGAACCCTCGTTGATGAATACAATGATCAACAACGTATTGGATAAAAATCAAGAAGTATACGATTTATTGATGTCAGAGAAATTGATAACCTTTACTCTCAAAAGAGAACTTACTACTTTAAATTATCGTGTATTAACACGTAGACCTGAACTTTTTTACCTAGATGATTACCTAGATGGCTGTACTACGAAGGGTTTTTATGCTACGCAAAACGCAAATATCGTGAATTATCTTACACTGATTACTTTGTTGTACCCAACAAAGTCGCAAGAAATGCGGTCGGAAAAATGACGAACAGTTACTACAAACGTAATGTGCAACAAAGAAACGAAACTGCTTGCATTAAATCATTAAAATACAATATAGGATTCTTATTCAATGAAACAGTAACTCCATCCCTCCTATCTGGTATAAAATCTAGCCTTGACAAGTACTTGAAATGTCGTCTATGCGACCCAGATTCATCGAGATATACTGATGTTATAAAAAAAACGGACCTTCAACTCAGTTTCCTTTTTCGTCGCTCAACCAAAGAAATCATGTTAAATCATGTACTCGTGAGGGAAAAAACTGCAAAAATAAAAAATGTTTCTCTTGATAAGACTCTAACTATAAGAACAGAACGCCTTTCTGACAAAAATCGCTCATTACCAACATGTCGCCTAAATGATTCAAGTTTTGATTTAAAGCATTGTTATAGCAGAAGGGACATGATTATGTTTAATGAAAATAGAACTGTAATGATAGTGGTTGAATTGAAACGATCTGGAACTATCAAGAAGTCACTAAGGCGATTACTCAGCTATTTACCCTTAAATTTTCTTGGAGAAAGCAAATTTTATGGCGTGGAAAACGTGTATGTACGCTATCTGTTGATAGCAGCGAAAAGAAATGTCACTAACTGCTCCAAACGAAAAAATTCAAAGGGATTGACAGCTATATACTATCACCCTGGGAGAGTATACAACACCAAAACCGAACGTTGGCAAACGTATCAATCACCAGTTTTTTTCATACCATATTAAAAGTAGGTATCAGAGAGCTGCACGGATATCGATTCTACGGGTACGAGTATACCCGTCGAACAGACGGATATAAAGTTATCCGTCGAATCGTTGAACCATACCCGTCGGTACCCGGATACGATTTTATCCGGGTGTTTACCCGGGTATCCGCCGCATAACATTACGTTAAGAAGTTCTTAGTGTTCAAAAATCAAAATCGAAATTTCGCGATAAATAAAGAGCACCGAAATGGCTTGTAAGGTTTTTTTGAGGAGTGGTATGCAATTGTGAAATGTTATTTTGGCCTCAACAGGGAAAATGAGGTCACTAAGGAAAATGAAATTCCAAAATTTTTGTAAAGCATCATGTTACACATCGAAAAAATTACGTTTTGACGAATTCCTTTCATTTTTGAAGTTGATTCAGCCCTACCTAAAGAAGTAGAGCCCTAGGGGGGGGGTCCTCCCTTCATCGAAAATTTTTTTTTCAGTTGAGGATCTAAAAATAAACATTTTGACAAGCAACATTACTTTTTTCAAATTTAGAAATTTGGCCTCACCCCCTTCTCTCCCCCCCTCACCCTCTCACCTCACCAACACCCCCTTGACATTTTTTTTAGTTGAGGGTCTAAAAACAAACATAGCATTCGTTTTTTCAAATTTTGCCTCACCCCCCCACCTCCTCCCCCCTTGAAATTTTTTTTAAGTTGGGGGTTTAAAAACAAACATTTTAACAAGCCACATGACTTTTTTAATTTTCAAATTGTGCCCCCCTCACCTCCCCCCTCCCCCCAAAAATTATGTTTAGTTTGGGTTTCAAAAACATACATTTTGATGTGCGACAAAACTTTTTTGCAAATTTTAAATTGCAACCCACTTTCAGGGAAGGATGGCTTCGTTTTTTCAGGTGGGCCAATAATTTATCATTAATTACATACGTAAATCTAATACATGGGTATGACCATTACCATGGGGGAGGTAGTGGCGAACAATGTATAAGTGTGGAATACATCCATGCGTTATGCACGTACTCATCATGGTATCATGAAAAGATTCGAATCATTTATTAATTACATAAATGCACGGGTGGACTATAACTGATAAGGGGGGCGGTGTTTAGGTACAGAATACACCTACGCATTATGCACGCACTTACCATTGTATTAAACGTATAATTGAAAGATTTATGCAAATATGTATATCATTTATTAATTACGTAAATTCCCGGGTATGATCATAACCGTAACCGTTTATCCGGTTATTTTTATACCCGGGTAAAATAGCCCGGGTATAAAAATACCCGGATAAAATATTACCCGGGCTACTATACTCGTATGTCATAACGGGACGAGTTTTATCCGGGTTTATCCGTTACCCGGGTATATCCGTGCAGCTCTCTGGTAGGTATGTGTTCTGAACACAATTTCCTCCTTTTTTTTTCAAAAAGATTTCTTCTGAAAAAATTACCACCATAAATTTATGCTGTATTTAAAACAACAATAAAAAAAAACGAAGGAAGTTCTATTTTAGAATACGTACTTTTATGCTTTCCAACTCCCTGTTTCATTACACCCACACCCATCATGAACTTGCAACTAACCCACGACTTTTTTTTTTGTTTAGTCTATTTGGATCGAGACCATATTCAGATCATGTCATCACAAATGAGCATTGATCAGTTAAAGTGTTGAAAAATGTAAGTATTTAAAACAAAATTTCCTTGTTTTTTTTATTCTTGTTTTAAAAACAGCGTTAATTCATAATACATATTAATTTTTTCAGAAGAAATTGTTTTATTCTTGTTTTAAATACAGCGTTAATTCATGATATTAATTTTTTCAGAAGAAATCATGAGTTCACAAGTAGCAGGAAACCAGCGGCAATTAGTTGTGGAGTAGGAATTCCAAGCAGACATTTTGGCATCGAGTAGTACTGGCACCGCTGATCCCATTCGTTTGTTGACACCGCAAACTTCTTATATGTATCTCAATCGTGGTTTGGTTTCTTACTTGTTTTTATCATAATAATAAAATTTCATTCTCAAAATGAAAGAATTATTTCATAAAGCATTATTCATGTGCAGAGTGCAGACATTTTTCTCTCAAACAATCTTAAGCTTCGAAAAAATGCTTCATGGCGGGGTTTTGTTTGCAATTTTGACAATATGATAAAATTATAACGAAAACTGATAATGCAAAAAAAATGTTCATTACGAAAAAAGTTCGTCGCAAAATTTCCAACAACTTTGTTTCAAAAGCTTTTCCCTGAAATTATTTCAAAACCATTAAAAAAATACCATAACGTGCATACTTCATGTAAAATTTGAATTTGGATCTTTTAAATTGAATAAAATTTTGAATTTTGAGAGAAAAAATTAATAAATGTTGACCTGTCCTTACCTTCTGCTCTGCCCTGCTCTGTAACACTAAAAACAATATCATTTAGTAGATCATCCGTAATTAACGGTAAGTTACTTGTAATTAACAGTAAATTATTTGTAATTGACAGTAATTTACTTGTATTTACCAGTAAATTATCTGTAACTACCGATGAATTATTTTGTATTTACCAGTAAATCATTCGTAAAGAACGGTAAATTATGCGTAATTAACGGTAAGTTACCTGTAATCAACGGTAATTTACTTGTATTTACTGGTAAATTATTTGTATTTAATTGTAACTTGTATATAGTTACCTTGAGTCACTGGTAGAATATCTGTTAATTACCGGAAAATTACCTGTCATTACCCATTTCTACTATTTCTCGCGAAGGCTAGAAAATCTCTCTTTACAACTTCTTAATTTCCTCTCGACTTATTAAAACTACCAACTTTTTGAAAAATGACCAAAAATATTCCTAAACTTGGGTTCTTATCGTTCACAAATGATGGCGAATTCCTCACAGTACTTCATTTCTGCAATTATTCAAATTGAAAGCGAAGCTGCATGTAAAAACAGAACCCTTTTTTATGCCGAACAAAAGAACGCCTTAATTAGCGATGCCGCTTTGTTATCATGTACCTTATCGATAGCTACGGTAGCCTATTTAGGACGTTTATTACGTCCTAATAAACGTCTAGACGGTTATAATAAAAAAAAAATCACCACAAAGGAAAACCACTCTTGGATGACAATCATAAATGAAAACTTTTCGTTGACCTATTTCCCATACACATACACCACTCGACCATCGTATATTCGGCATATTAAAGAAAATACTACACAGAGACATACGAGAGAAATATTCGCGAGTCTTGGAAGAAACTACAATCCTCGCCTTTTTGTCGCGTGCATTCTAATGACTGCAAAACAGAGATAACACCTATCGTCAAATAAGGTTTATATGATTTATGCGTAACGAAACCAGCAGCCAAATCGCTAATGCTGGCTGATGCTGCTCGAAGCTCGCGTTATTATCTTTTTTACGGTAATCATTAATTCAAATGTCGTCCATATTACAAAACTTTTTCAGGCCAACTTTAGACCCCGAAAATAAAGGAAACAACCGGAAAATGCTCTGGAAGTTTAATTAAACTTAGTCGCTAGTTACCCGTGCGGCAACTTAATACTTTTAGAATTCAAAATAGCTTTGTAAAGTATCGTACTTTCAATTTATATCGTTTACGTTTCCTTTAAACAAATTTATTACCAATAAGGTATTAGTTTTGGTTGAATTTAAATTGCGTTTAATGCGCGAATTTTTGTATTACGCGAATCTATAAGCGTGGAAATGTCGATTAATTTTTTCAACGGATTGGATTTTTAGGTTACGAATAAGTTTACAAATTTTTACGACAGTTCGATTATACCAGATGAACTTATTTTATGATATTTGGATTGCGTGAAAAATCTCGTTCATTTTCCATGTCGTGGTATACTTGTCTTTTTCGAACTTGAGATGTGAAGTCATTGAATTGAAAAAAAAGTAGGTACGAATTTTAAATCCCTTGGTAGTCGGTGCTCAGAACTTTTTGACGTTCTTTTACATTATTTTATAATTATCGGATTAGTTTATGTGAAAATCGAAAACGATCCATTGATACCAGCCCCTTGAAATGAGATTTTTCGTGATATCTCGAAAACTTGAGATATGAAAAAAAAGTTTATGTTCAAAAATTTGCTCCTTTTAATTTCCAACAACTTTTGTCTCGGAAATTTTTCACCTCACAAGGGAACTACTTGAGGTGTCCGGCTCGGATTTGAACGGGAGTGGGATTTTTGAAAAGAGCATGTCAAAAAACCCACAAAATCAAAATTTTAGCTGCCTAAGCTGACTTTTCGATTTTTGGCGAATTTTTAAAATTTAAAAATCACGAAATTTCGATTAAAAATAAAGATAAAAAAAAAATAAAAAAAACATCGAAAAATAATTTTAAAACACGAAAGAAATGTTTTCCCTCTTAATTCGGACCCTTTGAATCCGAAAATCGCATCGGCAAGCCGTTCTGGAGCTTCCAGCACGATTTTCATTTTTCTCCAGGAATTCAAAATGCTCCAGAAGGCGTCCATTTGAGATTGGGCAGCTAAAAATTTTGTTCTTTCTTATTCTCAACCTACCGAACAAACTTGACTACATTTCCGGAAAATTCCAGCTGGACTCCTCGAGTAGGATTTCCTGGACAATTTTTTTCACAGCAAAGCATTACGAAATGAAAGTTTTTAGCTGTAATGCTTTGCTATGAAGAAACCTGTGCTGGAAAACCTACTCTACGTGTCCGACTGGAATTTTCCGGAAATGTAGTAAAGTCGATTTGGTTGAATGGAAATAAGGGAGAACCAAGTTTTTAGCTGCCCAATCTCAAATGAACGCCTTCTGAAGCATTTTGAATTCCTGGAGAAAAATGAATATCGCGCTGGAGGCCCCAGAACGGTTTGCCGATGCGATTTTCGGATTTAGCGGGTCCGAATTAAGGGGAAAACATTTCTTTCGTGATTTAAAATTATTTTTCGATTTTTTTTTTTTTTTTTATCTTTATTTTTAATTGAAATTTCGTAATTTTCAAATTTCAAAAATTCGCCAAAAATCGAAAAGTTAACTTGGGCAGCTAAAATTTTGGTTTGGGGGTTTTTTGACATGCTCTTTTCAGAAATCCAACTCCCATTCAAATCCGACCCGGACACTTCAACTCAAACTTTGCTCTTACAAGGGGTGACAAAATGGGATTTTTTCAAATAACTCAAAATCGTGAGAAGATACGAAAAAAATGTACATAACAAAAAATGTTCTTCCTTTGATTTCCTATAAATTTTGTTCCAATATTTTTCATCTCAGGTCAACCAGGGGTTCACAAAATTCGCTCCAATATGTGATGTTCTGATGAAGGCAAAAGCAACGAGCCTCCTTTCTTCTGCCTCAAGAAAAGCCTCAGGTGGTATTGATGTAACGTATTAATACAGTATTGGGGGACCCTCCTAGACACTTTTTCATGGAACTCGCAATATTGGCCAATTTTCCTTTATTTCCCCCCATTTTTTTGGAATTTTACCTCCGCTATTAAGAAATTAGAAAACATGGCCTACGCGAAAGATTAGTTGTACGAGCATACAAAGTCGAATCTACGTGTTAGGAATTCATACACACGCTATAAATAGCCAGCACGTTAATGTGGTTAAACGCCGCAAACACCGGGAATAAAATAAATCGTGAAGAAGGCTGGAAAAAGAAAGTACAAAGTTCTTAGAAAACCATCAATCCGATAGAAACGTGGAAGAAAGTAATTAAGCTTTATTTTTTCTTCCGCATTTACCAAAGAATTAAGTAACCCAGGTAAAAAGCGTTGCGCGAAATGGAGCTTTTAGAACATCAGGATGTAATTTTTAAGCAATTGCGAGATCACGTCATAAAAAAGGGTTCATAGTCTCGGATGATTAAAGTAAAAGATCAATGATCAGTTGATCTCTGGTGGCGAATTTAAGGAATCATGCTGAGTCAGCGAATGGTTCAAAAGTGGTGAACAATTTGCGACGCTTTCTGCGGTATTTTTCGAATTTTCAGCGTAATAGAGGTGTTTTTAAATTGATTGGAACATCTTATTGACAAAACTATTTCCACGTTGAATTACTTTGTGACATTTGTAGCAGATGTCATTTTGATGTGGAACTTGTTACGATATACCTCGGTTTGCTATAGAAAGTTATTGTTTTTCGGGAAATTCACATGTGTTTGGTAAAAACTGAATCGTATTTGGAATTTGTTTCTCGTTTGATAATATTCACTTAGGAGATTGCCTTAGTCTTTGTTTTCGTTTTAGCATCTCTCACCAAATGTTACGCATTTAAAAAACATGTCCAATTACTTTGATGATATTTTTAAATTCAGTGGATTATTTTTTCAATATGGAAATGGCGCTCAGATGGCGGATATGGTGAAAATAGGTGTTTTAATAAATTTCTGCGTTTGTTCTCATAAAAATGCATATAACAGACGCGTACTTGATATTCATAAATATTAATTTCCGCCATAAACGACTTCTGAAATTTTGTCAAATGGTTTTGAATGATATATTAGATGCTTATAAACTGCTTCACGTTGCATTTTCACGTGTACTGCGTGTTCAAGAAGGGTCCCTTGTTTTAATCGAGACTAGGCTACGAATTAATGATGCTTGAAATCCAAAATTTCACCGAAAAAAAACCAACTGGAATCTTTCATCGAGTATATTTCAAACTGTAATATGAAAAAATATCGTTTCGCTTCAATCTAGCTAGCGTTGATACAATTTTACATATAGTGTAGATACATACCCTCCGGGGAATATAGTTTAGCGATGCGCTTTGAAATTTCCAACTTTATATTTTCGCACATCGTGTGTGTGCTTCCCTGTGCGCGTACTTTTATTAAACTATTTGTCGTAATTCTTTTTACTACGTACGACGAATTGTAAATAAAAAAATTGACAGTAGTTTTGAATTTATTAGAAAGTTAATCGTAACTGTCAACCTCTGTTGGAGGTGAAATTTAAAAGGACACGTAGTTTTTTATTATTGTCGTAAATTTTTTTATACGAAATTCCGCCAAAGTGAAATATTCCTTTATGTCGAGCCTATATGATTTTTTTTTTACATTTCATATCCAATAATATCGCGATGGTGATGTTATTGGAAAAAGTTGAGAATTTTTATTGATCTATGGGCCGGGTAAGGGTTCGTAAAATTTTTGAAATGCTTACAAGTTTTTAAAATATAGGTGCACGTTTTGAGGCCTTTGATTGAAACGATAGGTTCAAAAAGTTTCAAATTTATGCATATCGAAGGTGAATTTTTTATAATTTTCGCGAGTATCTTTGAAAATTTTCAATCGTCTTGAAATTTGAAGGGGCAGAGGTAAAGCGAAAAAAGTGACTTTTCATCTTCGAATGACTCCTTCAATTATGCAGTTAGATAAAATGAAAAAAACTCTTTTATAAGTGTTAATTAGTCGTAAAAAATACGTATTAAGAACTTTTTGTAGATTTTCATAATTGAAGGCGCTAGAGTGAAATGAAAACTTGTAAGTGCTACAAATCCTTCAGTTCTTGAGTTATGCAAAAATGAGTTATTATATTTCTGGCAGATTTTTTCAAGCTCTATAAAAAAGTTCATAAGTTATTTTTGCCTATCTCCATCATTGAAGGCGCTAGAAGGAAATGAAAATTTGCAAGATCTTTGTTTGATGGAACTTTTGAAAGCAATTTTGTGGTTAAAATGTTGGAACAAGAAGATAAATATTTTATCAATTTTTATGAATTTTTAATTATCATTTTCAGTTGAAGAAATAGAAAATACCCGTGAGAAACGAAAAAAATTTGATAGAAGAATTTTGGCTAAAAGGCAAAATTTCTAAGTTTTTTGTGAAATCACTATACCCCGAGGTGCTTGGAGTGAACTTATTATAACAACTAAAATTAAAGTAAAATCTACAGGAAACAATTAATTAATATTTTATTTCGTAAAGACAGAGTTTCAAATGTAGTTAAGGGAAAAGAAGTGGGTGGAGGGAGTGAAGTATCCATGACAAAGAAGGGGTAAATAATTTTTTTGCGAAATAGTTTACTTGAAAATGAAATCTGAACACGTCATGTAATAACATATTTTACTGTATCTTTAATATTTTTCATAAAAATAGAAAGAAACTTGATTTTTTTCGTTTTTGAAAAAGTTTTTTCAAATTTGAGGAACAGGGGTTGCTCCAAATTGCATTTTTGTAATAATAAAAAGTTTAGAGAACACATCAAGGAATAATTTTTATTCCACTTTTTTCTCCGTAAAATCAATAAGTTGAGTAGTACACGCGTTTCAAATATGGGGGGGGGGGGTGAATCCTCAGAAAAGGTGGAAATGAAAATCGTCGCTTAAAATCTTCTTTTCTATGCGTAAAGCAAACTTAACAAAGGAGGAAATTTTACTTCTCCACGAGTAAAAAATATAAATAAAGATGAAACAAATATTTAAAAAACTCATTTCAGTTAAAATCCCAAAAATCAAATTATAATTCACGGAAAATTTATTCCTTGATTTATCGTTAATTACTCATAAATTGCATTAATTTCCGTTTAAAAAAAAAAAGAAAAAAAACGACAACTAGCGACGTCCGGGTCAACGTTTGTATTAATTTTTCATCCGCTGGAATGGAAAACGCGATGGGAAGATGCTGGAGAACAATTCTCTTATGCTGTTCGAGTCACCGTGCAAAATATTTATCCATTTTATTAAATTTTTTCACAGCGAAGACTCATGCACACGTACAGGTTGTAATTATAACAATTACTCCCACTTAGCTCGCTTACCTAACTTTACAAATTTTGGATTCTCCTTGGAAAAGCTTGGCCCGGAAAATTCGACTTTATAATTTAAATTTCGTATGAAACGAATTTTTGATATAAAATTAAAAACCTTTACGAAGAAATTTTTAATTTAGATTGAAAAAAACCGAAGAAAATACCTAACCGCGTTTTTAAATAATTAAAAAAATATGAAAAGTTTTTTCTTTTGAAGGCAAATAAAAAAGAAAATTATCGTTAGTTTTCGTCGTGAGAATTTTCCTCAGTGAAAAGCTCCATGAGCTGCTAACACGTGTAGGAAGAAATCAAACAAAATGGGCTTATTTCGGTCGACTTTTGAAAATCTTTTTTTAATAAATTCCCATTTCCTTTTTTTTACGTTACAACGTAACCCGTGTTGTGCAAATCACTGCGAGTATTGGTGAAACTGATGAAAAATAATCGAATCTTAGTTTATGATTTTTTTTTTACCCTTCTTGCGAATAAAATCGACGAGTTTATCAAATTCGATTTCAACGTTTACCGAACGTTTAAATAGGATGAAGTTTTTAATTTGCGCCCAATTTCACATGAAAGTTTTTCGATAAAATTTTACAATAAAATAATTCCGAGGATTAAATGTGGAAAGTTTTCGCGAACACGAACGAAAGTGCAGACAGTAACGCCCATTATACATTTAGCTCAATACTCGATTTATAGTTTATCTTCGTAGATTTATAGTCAAACGGTGTTCCTATAACTTCGAAACGTCTATATTGGTAATTACGTCGTTTTTTTCCTACTAGTTTGATAATAGCTTTGGTGAAAAACGGAAAATATTAAAATATTCAATACCATCGTCGTCGAGCGTCATCGAAACCAAATACACCCAAAAACCTTCGCCCGTTAATTCGTTTTGTGAATTTAAAAAAATGTCGAAAAATAAACGAGACTTGAATACTGGCCGACGGTGAAATCGAGCTACTCAAAGAAGTCCCACTCGAAAAATGCCATTGGTTCGACATTTTAATTAATTTTCCCCGGCCTCGTTAGCGTTTACAAAGAAGTCACAAAATTTGTTTATAAACAGTACTCAATTATCGCTATTGGCGGCCGCACCGAGTGGATTATTGTTTAAGGGGAAAATTCAGAGGTTATTTTCATCCCTCTCAGGAGCTCGGTTAGTTACCTTATTGCGGTTTCGGTGTTTAACAGTTTGTCGTTGGTATCGGCGTTGAAACCACGTGTAGTATGGCGTCGGAGATCGTTCCGGCGGCGTGAGTTTTCTCGATATTTTCGAATTTGACATTTTCAAAAGTAAGCGTTTCATTTATTTGTAATAAATTTTTTATTTGTGGATTTTTTGAATTTTTTTCGAATTTATTTTTGATCCAATTTCTGTAATAAATTCAGGTAATGAAATGACGTTCTTGATGGGAATTTCCATCAGGAATAAATTTACGAGCTTTTTTTTGCATGAAAGATTTGTAGATTGTTGAGCAATATATATATATTTTTCGATATTTATAATAAAAGTGCTTCCTATTTGGTCATCTTGAATTTTTCTCTCAAGTTTAATGCACAAAATGCCGATTCCATTTGCCAAAAAGGCTCGAAAAAATACTCAAAATAATAATAACCTTAAATTAAAACTATGACGTCATTTTTTGAAAAAATTGTAAAAACATCAACCCAGATAATTAGTTAAAAATTTAAACAAAATTTAGATACCGTGTATTCAGCTCAAGGTGTCTATTCCTTCATCTAGTGATGGAAGGAAACCGTCTTAAAAAAGGATTGCCGATCCCAAAATTTGAAGGCGTAAAGATACACCACAAAAATTATGACACTTTTATCTCAGAATAACCTCTTCAATTATGCAGTTGAAAAAAATTTGAAAAACTGATTTTTCAATATTATCGAGTCGAATGCTTCACCATGACCTAGACCACAGAAAGGGGTGCTTGTTGAGCTGTCAAAACAGGTTTTGGAAAATTTAGTCTATCTTCGAAATTGAAGGTGCTAGAGCAAGGTAGAAATTTGTATACCTCAGAAGTCCTTCGGTTTTTAAGTTATGCAAAAACAAGTTATTATGTTTTTTAAAGGTTCTGCCGAAAAGTTATACGCACATGACTTATTTTTGTATATGTATTTTCATAGTTGAAGGCGCTGTAATGAAATAAAAATTATAAAACGTTATAACTCCTTCAAATTTCAAGTTATGCAGGAGAAAGTTATCACATAATTAGTAGAACTTTTTAAGCCCTGTTAAAAGAATATAACATATTTTTGTATATTTTCATTATTGAAGGCGCTATAGCAAAATGAGAACTTATCAACATGACGAATCCTTCAAATTTCAAGTTATGCAAGAGAAAGTTATCACATACATATCTTTTCAAGCTGTGTAAAAAGAATATAATTTCTTTTTGTATATTTTCATAACTGAAGGCGCTAGAGCAAAATTAAAACTTATCAACATGACGACTCCTTCAAATTTCAAGTCATGCAAAAATGATTCATTACTTTTTGGATTTATAAATGTTGTAACTCCTTCAATTTTTGAGTTACGCAAAAACAAGTCGTTATATATTTCTTATTGAATGTTTCAAGCTCTGCAAAATATGATGTAACTTATTCCGCCCAACTTCAAAATTGAAGGAGCTAGAGCGAAATAAAAATTTGTAAACATTGTAACTCCTTCAATTTTCAAGTTAGGCAAAAATAAGTTACAAAATTTTTTGTAGATATTTTTGAGCTTTATAAAAATGTAAATATTTTTGTCTATCTTAAAAACTGAAGGTAAATCGTTACTTATTGAACGAAATTTCAAAAAATCAATTTCTTTTTGTAATTTTATTTTTCATCAGATTTTTTGGAAATTCTTACTTTCATCGTATAATATGATGTGATGATAATGAAAAGCCGGCATTTTACCAACAAGGGATTGGTCTTTTTAAACAGGAACTTTGTTCATATCCGTTAACTAGTTGATTTGTGGCTTTTGGCCTAACCAATGAGAACTGCTGTCTTTGATTGTATAACGACTAAGCAAAATTATCACGCAAGAATTCCATGAAAAGTAGGATATAGGGTAAGATAGGAGATGGTGAGGCTGAAAGACCAAGTCCTCCCGGGAAACAATTACTTCATAAATTCCTCGAAGGCGGAAGTAAACAGTATCTTCAAAAGGTGGCTCATGAAAGTAACCTGATCCAAGCCCTTCTACGTTCGTCCATTAAAACCCTTGAATGACGCTTAATCTGTAGTTCGGTGACTAGATTTGTATATCTTACAATTAGAATCCTTTTAGGGATATTCAAAGAATAACATCCGGAGGTCAAGATAAACCTCTTTTATCACAATTCCGAAGGCATAAAGGGCCAAAGACATTCATTTCCAGTATTATTCGCAGCTTGAGTAAAAAAAGAACCCATATTCAAAAACACGTAAACATTAGAATTACCGGGTAATTGTGGATCGCTGGAAGAAAAGCTTTTTAGAAGTTGTAATTTAACGTGGTCAACAATTTGACGCGGCGTTGTTAATTCAAGCTCAGGAAACAACGTTGCTTTTTCCGTTTGCTTCTCAATTGACCCAACGACCGTGTTTCTGAACGATAAAGAAAGCTAGAAAGTATAAGGGTGGGTTTTACCCTACGCAGAAAATTAAAGTAATTGATTTGAAAAGAATTTCGAGTTTTGGGTTCTTTTGAAATTTATGAAGAGGTGAAGAGATATTCGAGGTTTTTAAGTACTTTAAAAATATATTTCGTCAATTTAAGAATTAACCTAATTTTTTATAAAGAAATAAAGGGCTATTAATACAACGTTATTATGTTAATGTGAAATGTCAACGCAAAGGCTGCGAAAAAAAGGCGATTAAAATTTAAAAATAAACGCCTTTCTTGCTTAACTTTCCCAACTAAGTAAACCAGATTGAGAAACATTTATGCAGTTGAACAAGGGGTGTGAAATTTATTTGGTAAAGAGAACGTGTGGAAATATAAATTGAAACGTGCGCCAGTTAAAAGTGATCCAATTTTCTGGGTATTTACATTACATGTGTTTGGTATTCGGCGTATTCGCGGGGGCTCGTATAGTAAATCCTTGTATCGAATTTTTAGATACGAAATTTTCATTTCATCAACTCGATACGGCGTTTAGTTCTCGAATGGTTAATAAATTCCGGTCCAACGTCGAACCATGCCGCGCCTTGCGTCTTTACAATAAATCGGATTTAATTTAAGCCAAAGTTACTTTTACAACGGATGCACCGAGAGCTTCGGTAAATGAGTATTATGATTCTAAACAAAAGGATCAAATAACGTGGCGTTAAAACGCCAAGCTTAAACGTAAAAGCTGCTCCAAAAGCTAAAACCGCAATACCCGTTAAACTTCGTCGAACTAGAAACTGCTGTAGTTACCAAAACTTTAATAGTTACCCCAAGTATAACAAGCTGAAAAGTTTTACATGCTATTTTCCTATATACTCGACTTTACATCGAGAAACCTTTATGCAATTTTTCACCGTGTAACATGTAAGACGGACTTGGCCAGCGATGAAAATTAAAATGACGTCGGGGTTTGGTTATCTCAAAGGTTGATATTTTCCATCGAAATTCTACTACAAATTAACTACAATTCCTCCTTCGCTTTTTCCCCCCCAAAATGAAAATCGTTGGCTTCTATACAAAAATTACAATACTACATGAGTATTTACATAATGGGACGTGGCTCCTGTAGCTAAATTTATTTAACTAATGAAATAACCGCTTAATAGCTAGAGACTTTTTTCCACGTCCGTTCACGTTTTCCACGATAAGAAATTCCTGCGATGTCGCGTCCCATTATTATTCAAATAAGTACGTGTTAAGTGTTCCTCTGTCGTTACACGGTATACGTGGAGAATCCGCAATAAGTAGATGTAATTTTATCGACACGCCATTTCGCATTCTTCCGAATACCCCATGGTTTTGATTTTCGTCGCCTTTTCAACGCCTGCAAAGGTTTCGCAATGGTTCACAAATTATTGAGATGCGATTTTTTTCACATCAATGTTGCATAAACTTCGTCCAGGTATCTGAAATAATTCCGCTGCTGGAATCACAGAAGCAATCAAGTGATTTTTAAGAGGGAGGGGGTAGAAATGCCTATTTTTGTTGAATTTCTTGTGTTATTGGCACATCATTGGATTTAAAAATCAGTCATTTGCCAAATTCCATCTTTTTTAAAATGTTAGAGGGAAAGCTCCCTTCCCCATATCTACGTTTAGTTACGCCCTTAGATGGAATATTCATTTTGAGACAATACAATAAACAAAAGCCTCGAGAAATTGATATCAAAACTTCATATTTACAATAAGCAGAGCCATCGAGAGAGCAGAAATGCGCCCAGGGTAAAATTTCAGGACTCTTTCTCAACTTTTCCGTCGTACTTATTAATTGAAAGAAATGAAATAAAATTGTCTATATTATTAAATAATTTTGAAATTTTCAGCGAAGTTGGTCTCGAGTCAAAAAGTTCCCTTTGCCCCCTCTCCAACATCTAAGATAACAAGTGCCCAGTATTTTGTGAAGATATTCATGTTTTAGATCACCCCCCTTTTTCGTTGAACTATCAGTTTTTCAAGGCATTGTGACATCAGAGATTGAAAATTTGTTCACTGGTATCTGGATTTCTGGGGCCGGGGAGAGGGGGGTTCAATTTTTCCCCACAACGATATTTTAATTTAACAAATAAAATAGAAGGAAGAACCCCCCGTGAAATGAAGGTGAAAATTTTTGAATTTTATTACAAAAGAGTGCAATTTTTGACATTTTGTTTTTTGTTAATGTATCACTTACAAAAATCGCTCGAAAGGAGATGTGGAGGGGAATGGGGAGAGGGGGATGATTACCTATTTTCGCCCATCTAAACCGATACTGTTTGTAGATAAAAAATATAAAAAGCTTCTTTATCTGCAGAAGGATTTATTATAATGAATAAAATCATTTATTAGTGATACAAATCACAAATTATAATAATGATTAAATTTACTATAATCAAATATCTACAAAATATTATTTTTAAAATCGAAAGTTCATTAAAATTCAAAAAGTATTCGCTGTAAATTCCCATCGTTCACTTCTCCGTTTGAAATCCGATTTCCAAGATTTCGTAATTTATTTTAAAACGAAAATCGAGCAGAGAAAATATTAGAAAGCATTACAACAAAATCACACTTCCACGAATGGAAAAATACCATCGAGAAAACCTTAGAAGAAAAAAGCCTCGCTGTATTTTAGAATTCGATTTTTCAATCAGTTTTAAATTTTCAGCAGCATTTCGTTGTTCAAACAATATCAAATACGAGAATTAAATTCGAAGATTGGCGAAAAAATAGGTACATTTTATTCATTCGCATGTAGTAGTTCTTCGTCCAAAAAACGAGGTTAAACTCGATACTTTACGAGTTACTACCCCTGCAGGATATTTTTTAGTTGAAATTTTCCACCGGTATCCCGCTGCGTGTTCATGAAGAACGCTTCAACAAACGCGAGGCGAAGATTGCATCTTAAGACTATTACCATATAACGTTGATAAAATATTCGTAGTTTTGCCAAATTTGCTGAAATAGGGAGCTTGATAAAACGGCTCATATTGCGAGATTTATTCGCCGCGGCGAGGATGACAGCTATGAAGACCGCATGTACGTAGAAGTATTAAAAAAACGAAATTTGCGGGTATATTTTCCAGCATGAAGTACGCCGTTGAGCAATTGAAACCGTCGAATAGTCGTTTCAATGAAATGTCGTTATATTATTTGCGAAAAACCGAAAGAACCGAAAAACAACTTCGTGGGGGAATGATAGCACCCTATGGCGATTAGACATGGATCTGGTGGCTTTTTTTTTCATTCGTTTGTCGAATTTTATATTTAAAAATACGTATTTTTTTATTTCTTTTTGTTTGGTGCTTTTACAAAACCAAGGATGAGATTATAGTCGGAGTTTTTTATTTTGTTGAATTTTTACCTCTTTAGATTTCATTTGTCGTCGATTAAAAAAGTACATTTTTTAGAAGTTTTCCTTCAGCGATACCGCAACACTCGAAAAATCCTGCGGTAAAATTTTGAGGTGACTCTGTGGCGATTACAATACCACTACAGTCAACTACATCATCCCAGAATTTTTCAGTGGTTTTGTACATATCACAATTCCACCATAGTCAACTACAGTATCCCAGAGTTTTTCAGCGATTTTGTACCTATCACAATTCCACCACAATCAACTTCATTGCCCCCAAATTTTTCAGTGAATTTGTACTAATCACAATTCCATCACAATCAACCACGTCATCCCCAGAATTTTTCAGTGATTTTGTGCAGATCACAATTTCACCACAATCAACTACATTATCCCAGATTTTTTCAGTGATTTTGTACAGATCACAATTTCACCACAATAAACTACATCATCCCAGAATTTTTCAGTGATTTTTTACAGATCACAATTTCACCACAATAAACTACATTATCCCAGAATTTTTCAGTGATTTTTACAGATCACAATTTCACCACAGTTTACTACATTATCCCAGAATTTTTTTAGTGATTTTGTACATATCACAATTCCACCACAGTTAACTACATTATCCCAGAATTTTCCAGTGATCTCGTACTGATCACAATTCCACCACAATCAACTTCATTGCCCCTGAATTTTTCAGTGATCTCGTACGGATCACAATTCCACCACAACCAACTTCATTGCCCCTGAACTTTTCAGTGATTTTGTACAGATCACAATTCCATCACAATCAATCACGTTATCCCAAAATTTTCCTGCGACTCTGTCGTGATTACAGTACCACCACAATCAACTACGTCACTATAAAATTTTGAGGTGTTTCTGTGGTAATTACAATGCCACCACAATCAACTACGTTATCCCAGAATTTTTCAGTGATTCTATGATGATCACATTACGTTTATGTAGTAATTTTTTTGCCTGCCTCAATCCCATGATAATAGTTGAAAATTATTTTTATGGACCCTACAATTATTTTAGAAAAATTCAAACATTATTGAAGCTACCAACTGAAACCAAAAAAGTTTTCTTCCACAGTTCTATGTACTTTTTAAAATATTTTTTCTCCTGTTGCTTCTCGAAAAAAATTTGATTTCTTTCCATTCCTGATTTTTTTCTGATTGTAATTTCCTATTTACGAACAATTTCCCGCTATTTGCATAAATTTAAAAATCACTATTATAAAAATTATGCATTAATTATCGGTAATTGTTGAGGCGAAATTTTTCACTAGGCTGTACCCGGTAACTGGGTAAATAACGTTGAATGTAATTAAAAAGGCAACTTTGTTAAAATGGCGTAAATATCCTCCAAGGACAAAAATTATTCCACACAAACGAAGCGAAATTGTCTTATAAATTAGAAAATATTTCCTGGACAGTTTTTATTTACGGTCCGGCTCACTTAACTCAACGTTGTTTCCTTTTCGGGTAGACGTGGCTTTTGTTGGTTCACCGGCGTGAATACTGGAATTTTCTCCAAGTTAGACTTCGGAGAGCTATTAAAGTTTCGGTTAACATTAGCAGTTTCTTGTTTCTGAAGTTTGACATTGTTATAAGATTTCCGTTTGGCGGTGCGTTATTTCTTTGTGATGGCTTGCGGGCACGTGCGAACACGTTGAATTTATTAGCTACGTTATAAGACACGGGAAAAATGGGCCTTTTTTAATCGCGTATAAAGCGTCGTATTTCGCTTTCGAGTGGATATGGAAAACGCGGTTGAAACGTCGAGATAATCAGTGGTCTGCGGTTAAACGTGACTAATGAAGTAAACCCACGTCGAAGCATCTAATTAAACGAAATCACGCGATGTATAATAATTTGCCTCGGATATGCTCTCGAGTAAGACATATAGCGTCGATTTTTCCCACCGTTGGGCAATTGGGATCGCGTATTTGGTTACCTACCGTTGTTGAATTTCAATAGTTGTTTTCGCGATTGAAGGATTCTCCAGGCTTTGGGACGTGACAGAAAATTAATGTAATGGCGTATGTTATACGGTGTAGCTTTTATTCTCCGTGTTCAACATCAACCATCAATAGTACGATTGTGCGCTTTGATGGTCCGCGTGTAAACCGTGCTGAGAAAGTTCGTCGTCGACGTGCTTTACGTTGCGAATTTCGCGCCTTGATTAAACGTCTCTTGAGTGATCTCCTATAATGGCCTTTTCAAATTAATGTTTTGTATAAATTGTCAAGTGCTTGGGATATAGTTCATTGTTAACGTGGTTTCACACAACGTTGCCCATATACGAGCACATTCTATCATCAACAAAGTGATCCGCTAAAAACAAAACTTAGTTCATTTGCATCCCTATCTCTGCCTATATTTCCTTTCAAAATCCCAAGCTCGACTTTTACAAGATCTACGAAGTTATATTTTGCCGAAGTGTTTCTTCGCCCCTCTTATTTAATTTACTTCAATCATAGGTTGGCCTGGTTCGATGAGTTGCTCAAATACGATACGATTACGAACCCCACAATAAACTTACCTCCTCCTGGATCATTTTGACGAGATACTCAAAAGGGAAGTTCCCACAGCTGATATATTTACGCAACGGTTTAAACAATTACTCGAAATTAACATAGTCACCTTTGAAGTTTCGTTTCGCCGCTACATCCTCATTCAATACAAACACATTTTTTTGTCACAAAGTAACAAAGTATATAATTGGCTGATAATCGAGGCAAATCCTCGCTTCTATGAAATTCCCGTCGAAATAATCAAAACATGGAAAAAGCGGCGAAAACGTACACATAATAAAAAGATACGTTGTCACGTACTTCGGGTATTTGTCGCGAGGGAAAAAAATGTAATAATTTTGCGACTTCAATTAAATTTTTCCTCTCGTTTACATTGTGTGTCGTTGAAATATGGCGGAAAAATTCCCTGCGGCTGAATATAATTATTCGTTAAATGGAAAACACTCCTGCGTAGGAGGAGAAATAAGGTAACTAACATCGTCGACTGTAATGAATATTCTAATGAATATTCTATACAATATGTCCCGGTAAGGGGTTTTTAAAGAACGTTTCTTAGCGTAGTTATTACAACTGCTCTAGTGGTTTATCGAACCGAATTAATTTAATGAAGCTTAAAGCTCTTTTATATTCCTAAAGTAAAGAGAGAACGACTTTAATTATTTTACGCTTTTGAAAAACGAAAAACGGGTTACAATTCATTCATAACGTTCGGGTCAGTGATTATCAACTTGTTAGATGGAAATTTTCCCATTACTTGGCGATTAAAAGCGGCGAATTTTTGAGGTCGAAATGCGAGGAAAAATTCGCGATTAATTAAAACAATTGATCGAGGTGAGGATTCAACAGACTCGGTAAACCGTGTAATCGAGTTTCGAGTGGTTTGGGTTCTTTTGTTGTAACTTTTCAAATCGACGCCGTGATATTTGGTTAATTAAATCTGGTTAATAGATCTTCGCAAATATTGTTATGACGGGTAATTGATCTGCTTATTTCGAGTTTCGTTTTCATACGCCTCGATTTAATAATAAAGATTAGGGGTTGGTAAAATTTTACTGTCGAAATATTCCTCATTATTAATTTGATTTTTTATTTTTATTTTTAAAACATTATACTATTTTTGGTAAAATTAAAAAATACGTGTGTCGTGAAAAATTGAACCATTTTATTATAGCGGCGAGGGGGGGGGGTTCTTCTGGTTGCATTTGAGTTAAACTTGATCATGCCATGTTGCCATGACAACGGCTTGTGTCATCGTGTCACTCATGATTACAATATGTCACCATAATGACGTGGCACCTATGACATGTTATCATGACATGAAAATATTAAGATCACCACTCATGAGCATAACAGGTCGCCATGACAACGGCCTGTGTCATCGTATATGTCATTCATGATCATGATATGTCACCATAAACATGACCTGTCATCTACAACATGGAAATATCAAGATAATCATTCATGAGCATGACACGTCACCCATGACAACGATTGCCATGACAACCGCGTGACGCTTTTTGTAACACTTTTCCGTGACAATTTTCGATTCTGTGGGTCACAACTAAGACATGAACATGTCAAAATGTTACAAAAAAACGTCACATTGTTGTCTTGGTAACCGTTGTCATGGCAACGTGTTGTGCTCATGAGTCACGATCTTAATATTTTCATGTCATGATAACATGCCATAGATGCCATGTCGTTGTTATGGTGACGTATTGTAATCATGAGTGATACGGTGACACAAGCCGTTGTCATGGCAACATGGCATGGTCATGAGTGATTCTCAATATTTTCATGTCATCATAACAATTTGTAGATGACACGTCATCGTTTTGGTGACATCATGATGTAATGACTTGTTATGGTGAACGTCATTGGAATGGCCAAGTGCCATGGTCGTGATTGACATAATGATCATGTCTTGGTGATAGTCGTAGGTCAAATGACATGTCATAGTGTCCTGAATAATGACAATATGTCATGACGTTGTCGTGTTATGTGCCATATATCCATGTTTAACAAATGATGTAATTTTTTCATGTTTTCATACAATGTCATAGGTGACTATTCGTTGTCATGGTGACGTGTCACGGTCAGGAGTGACATGTGTTCATGTCATGAAAGCATGTCAAGTGACCTGATATGATAATAGGTCATTGTAATGGTGACGTGACATGGTTGCAAGTGGCATATGACATCAAATGATGTCATCTGATGAACACCATTATTGCGAAGTGACATATGTCACACCGTATTGCGGACTTCTACACAAGCTGATGCTTTAGGGTAAAGAACGAATATTCTAAACTTTTTTTTCAAATTTTCAACACGCAATATAATTTTTAGTGAAATCAAAAAATATGAGTGTTGTGAAAAATTGGACCATTTTGTTATAGGAGTACGGGGAGGGGGTCCTTCTAGACGCATTTGAATAAAATTTGTAATATACTCCTATTTTTTCTTTATTCCCTCCATTTCGTTAAATTTCACCAGCCCTGAAACTCATTTTAGATAATTTATACATATATTTTATTTAAAAAAATAAAAAAAATTGCATCGTCAGTGTTGCACCTTGATGAACTTTTTATTACGATAAAAAATTAAATTAGCGAATTAACAAATAATCTACCATATTCCTTTTAAGTATTATTGCGTTGCTGTTCTCAAGTTCTGTTTATAGCATATGAAACTAGTCCAATATAAGTTCAGCACCATCCCTGTACCGAGTTAATTTCGCTAGGTGAAATTTTTCTTCTCGTTGGAAAGAATTTTACGATACATAAGGCGCTAACGAGCTCTGGCAATGGAACGATGATCGTTGTGACATGACGAAAACCGTAATCCAAGGGGTTTAAAAATTTAAAGCATAACCCGAAACTAGCACGAGAGTCGGGAGCCATATTAAAACATAGACATCCAATCCTGCGCATCATTAATGTAAAATATACCGTATGTCTCACGCGTATTTTCGCGGTTGGCATTTTTGAAAGTTTTCAAAATTACAAAATCAGCCAGTCAAGGTAAGGGGATTAAACACGCGATCGCTTTTTCATGAAAATAATCAAAATCTCATTTGACGTCTCGTGCAGGTAAATTCACAAAATATAAAACACCGATGAAACAGTTCACCACCGAAAGCCACCTTATTCAACATTGGTTTTTACTACGTAGTTTTCCGACCGCAGAATTTATGAGGTTATAACGGCTTTGTATTTCAATATGTCGAATGGCGGTTGGAAATTTGTAACGATAAATTAATGGAAAACACTTCTTAGGGTGCTGGATAAATTCAGCGAGAAAAAAAATGGCGGATGGTTGGAAAAAAACTGCGAAAATTCGCGTAAAAATACTACGGCTTCAAGCTACATTGTATAACGTAAAATGGGGGAAACGCGTCGTAATTCAAACTGTTTTCAATTCGATCACTATCATACCATCTATAAATAATGTAAATTGCTTGTTAAAAATGAAATATTTCTGATTAGTGATTTTTCGCGTCCGGTTTTTTTATTTTTTTAATATGTTTATTTGTATCGTGTATTCGATACGATAAATTTAAACTGCTGCAATTAATTATGGGGCATGTAATATTGTAAAAAAATTTCATGTTTGCGTCGAAATAGCTAAATATATATTTGACGGAGCATTGCGAAAATATAATAAAATATTGTTTTTGTTTTTATCAGCGGTTTTGTTAGCATTATGATCACCTGATAACACCGAAGTTTTCTTTATTTTTTACCATAATTCCGAATTTTGAATAAATAACCAAAATTTTACCCTGAAAGAAAGTCACAGAATGACTTAAAAATTAAATTAAATTACACATTTATGCAACAAAATGTAAAAAATTATTTTTCATTTTTTAATATTTTTAATTGGAATATTTCTGAAGAAAAAGAAATGAAAAATTTCTCTCAGCAAAAATTTTAGTGCTGCTGCAAAACATATTTTTAAAGGTGGGAGGGGGACCACAACAACAAATATTTTTCGTCCCTGGTGGAAAATTGCTTGTTGCGTCTCCGCTACAAATCCCAATCTACGTATATTCTTTTAATTTCGATGTAAATTTGAAATTCTTTTTGATTTCTCGTGCAAATATCCCACCAAATTTTCCGAAAACTTTTCCGACAATTTTCTGCTTGAAAAGCAACAATAGAAGGCAGCGAATTTCACGCGATGACCTGGCTGGAATTATCATTTAATATAAATTCAACGAACCTCCAAAACCGCGTTAATATCACAAAGAAAGCCGATCCCTTTTGTCGTTTTTCATTCACGAACACGCACTAAATTCGGAATTTAATTACGATGAAAAATGAAATTACTACGCGAAGGCACGTCGAATGCCATAGGTACCAAACACGTCAAATTCTATACGTAAACATCTCCCAGCTACGAGGAGACTTGCGAAATACCCGAATAACCGTAATAATTAAGAAGCAAAGTGGAAATTACAATAAAATTTACCAGACGACGTTTTGCGCCCGTTACGACGCGAATTCTGCACCGAGCTGGAGTTTAAAATAGGACGCTTCATTAACGCGAATTCATCTGTTCACGGTATTCCTCAATTATTATGGAAAAGACACTCGTTATTTTTGCGATTTACCGTGTTAAAATGACGTTAACATAGGCATCTGTTAACTCTTGTTAAGATTAAAGTTACACGATTACTCTTTTAATGTGACAACGTGAAAGTAGAAACCTCCACTTTTTCACCCCGTTTCGCGCGTAACCGAGTTATAAATCCGAACGAGTTATTCGAATCTTCTCGAAATCCTTTGCAACAGTAAACTGCGTTAACGAGAAGAAGGCAATTTTTTAACAATTTTTATTTGACGTAAACAAGGTGAAAAATTTACCTCGTCAATGAACAAGATACCGAAATTGAGGGATAAACGCGAGCAACGCGATGGCGTTCAGTTAAAAGGCGTTTCAAAGTGTAGTTAATTTTTATTACGCTTTCTTTTCGCTCCTAGATGGTTAAAGTTATTCTCGTCATCGTACACCGGCGTTTTACATTTTGTAACGTACTGAAAACCGGCGTTAATTTACTCGCGAATGTATCTGTAAAGTTTTTAGCCCTTACGAGCGTTTAATTTTATGAATAAGTTTTGTAAAACGGCGATAAATCGTTTGTGTTTTATTTGTTTTCCTTGGCGTATTAATTTTTCTGTCAACAGAATTTTCCTTTGTTTTGTGTTCTCTTGTTTGAACGATATAAGTATCAACCGGTGGTGTAATTTCGATTGTTTCATTGGTAGAGATGGTAGATGGTTTTTCGTTGCGATGGTAATTTTCTTGCTGCATTAATTACGGGTTGAGAGGAAGAGAGGGTGAAGCGAGCGGAGAGTGGGGGGAGTCATTACAATGGAAAAGTTCTCAAATGCAATTCGTCAATAATTGTAATATTGTTACACCAACTGTAAATACTTATACTGTATTTACACCACTTTTTTTTCACTTACTGATTCTATTATTCACTAATTTCGCTTTTCATTGGTTATTTTTTTAGTAATTTTTTTTTTAACTTTTTGAAATTTCAATTTTTCGCCAATTTTTTTCTATTTTTCATTTTTTATACATTTATCGATTCTATTTTTTATTATTTTTATTTTTACCGATTTTATTTTTCAGTTTTTTTTTTTTTTATTATACACTGATTTTATTTTTTTACAAGTTCTAGAAAAAAAAATAATTTCGTTATTTTTCAACCATTTTCATTTTTTCACTGATTTTTATTACAAGACGATTTTATTTTCCACTAATTACTTTTTCACTATTTCTATTTTTCATCCGTTCCATTCCTCATTAGTTGCATTTTTCACTAATTAAATTTTTTCTGATTTTATTTTTCACTAATATTATTTATCGTGAATTTTCTTTTCACTAGTTTTATTTTTTGGAAATTTCATTTTCACTGATTTTTTTTTAGTAATTCTTTGTTTTTTACTAATTTTGTTTTATAACGATTTCATTTTTAACTAATTTATTTTTTAAAATCAGTGAAAAATTTTACTAGTAAAAAGCGATATTCGTTAAAAAAAATAGAAAAAAAAACGTCAAAGAAAAGTGAAACAAAAAATCTAAATTAGTGAAAAATAAAAACAGTGTCTTATAAATTCAATCAGTAATTGATAAAATCAAGTAATATCGATGAAAAATTCAAATAAGTAGAAAATAAAATATTAAAAAATAAAATTAGTGAAAAAAAAACAGCGAAAAATAAACCCAACGAGAAATTAAATCAATGAAAAACAAATCTAGTAAAAAATAAACTTGGTTGTTGAAAAATAATAAAACCAGTAAAACATAAAATCGGTAAAAAAAAATAAAATTAGTGAAAAAAATGATAAAAATAAAATTAGTGAAAAAAGAAATCTGGAAAAAATGAAATCAATACAAAAATTTTAACGACGAAAAAGTCTTCGACAAAAAATTTATATTTTCAAGTAATCGAACCGATAAAAAAAAGACGTGAAAAATAAAATCATCAAAACAAAATTATCCAAAATTGAAAGCATGGAGAAATAAAATTAGTGAAAAATTAAATCACTAAAAAATAACACGAAAAAAGATGAAAAATTAAACCGACGAATAATAAAATCAGTCAAAAATTAAATAAAACCAGGATGTATCATAACAAATTTTATCCAGCGACTAGTTCAACGATACAACGTAAAAATTCGATTAAAAAAAAAACACAAAAAACGATTACACTATTTATTTGTATTTGTATAATAAATTCGTTACAACCGAAAGGACAAATAAATATGAATAGAATGATAATTAATCAAATTGAACAAATTTATAAAGTGGAAAAAATCTTCCCTCGAATGTTTAAATAAAAAAGACTCCTAATCTGTCAAAACTTCACAATTCGCTGTCATTATTAAATTAATTATCGAAAAAATGATTCGTCTCGAGGGGGGTAAACTTTGACGAATATTTGGAATTTGAATAGCAAAGTAAAGGACAAAACGCTGATACAAATTCGTTCAAGTTTAATAAAGTTCATTTACATTTTTATATTCTCTTTGCGATATTTACTGGAAAACCGTGAATATATGAACGTTTAAAAGACAGAGATGCAAATAGATCCGCGATTAAAGTTGTTTTTTATTCATCACCGCTTGAATCAAACTTGGCAAAAATTCATTTACGTGTAAATCGAACTTTTTTTCGCGTTAAAAATGAAAATGAAAAAAAGCGTTCAAAAGGTTATCATATTTCCTTATAATGTTCTCGTCGCTGGTGGGTAAGGCGCAGACGGGAAAATTGCCATCCGAGGAATTTCGTTGCTTTCTTCGTGACTCGATTCCTGGGTAATGGAGTGTAAAGTAGGTATAGCAATGGCTCTAACCCGTTAAAAGCATTATCATCTGCACTATCGTAAGTTCCTCTGCTTTCCTTTGTGTTGCGCTACTTAATGTTAATTAAATGACGTATGAGAAGGAAATGAGTTACTTCAAATGTTCTTTTTAGTGAATTCTACTTCAAAAGTTTCATGCTCAGCATAAATAGCGGTGGAAGTACGTGATTCGCTTTTAACACTTTAATTTCCTTTCGGTTATTATATCTTCAATTTTTTGTGCTTTTTTTTCCCTCTCGGTGCTCTTCTTTGTTGAAAATTTTAACATCTTTTCATCTTTTACAAAAATCGTAAAAAGTTGCGCGAAATGTTTTATTACCAGCGCATTTGTTGAACGGGTTAAGTCGTTAGTGTTCTTTGGGATTTGCTTCGAATGCTTTTGTAACGTGTCGAGCGTAATTTTATGCAGCGCAGGATTAAAATTTCAAGTGCAAACAAATTTACTATTTAAGTTTCTTCTAATACGCGGTTGAAGAGATTTTTATCGCGGATGAAGAGATTTCTTTTGGGTTATCGTACTTAAAAAAAAAAAAAAACTTAATTATTTAGTATTGGTAGTTGACTTGATACAGAATTTTTTTTAATTATTTATTCTAATTCGTTATTAACAACTGCAATTGGTAAATTTTTGCTCTTTCGAAATTCACTTCATTGAAAATTTTCAAAATTTTTATATTCCTGAAAAAATCCAAATTATTTTAAAAAATTTCTTACCCTTTAAAATTTCAGTTGGTATAAGATGTTCAATAAAGCGTCTTGATCACCTTTTTTTCTACAAGGACAAAAAAAGACAAATAAAAAATAGAGTCAAGCTGTCAAAGACCAATTAAATTTTTGCTCATTTCAACAGGAGAACAAACCCTCTAAAATGAGATTTTGTATAAAACCACGAATAATTTAAAAATTGAGCTTTTTCTAATACCGATATAAAAAACCCTCCGAAAGACTCCGCTGATATGCGAAATTAATTGATGACAAAACTAACGACAGCATCATTTACAATTATTATACGTATTTCTACGAGTTGAATAAAGAAGCTTACTCGCGGAAAACAAAAACTGCCAGCGACGAAATATGGTTGCAATATAAAGAACTCCGTCTGTTCCTCGGTTGCGGATATGATATCCGGAATAATCCCATAAATTACTAGATTCGATTTTTATTCGAATAGAAATAAATTTAAAATGCAATTGAGATTTATATTCATCTGTTACGCCAATATACTAAAACGCTAACATGGCTTACCGCAACAAATTATTTTTTCTTTTATACCAAATAAACCAAAAGTTTTCCTCGTTTAATAACGTTGTAAAAAGTTTCGTGTGAATGCGATTCGAAATTAATAACGCTGAAAATTCAATAAAATAAGTTCAACAGACGAGGTTACTTCACCTCAAAGTGCCAACTAATTATAAAAGAACAACGGCATTTACACCTCGTCTTACTTTGACGATTGATTTACAGATACTTTGAAAGTTTGTTTTATTTTTCAAAAACTTGCGAACTTTCATGAGAAACATTTTTTTTTAATTCAAACGAATTTATAACGGTTGAAAGTTTTAATATTCTTCGTAAGCTCGAAAAGCCGACACAAAGAGTGAAATTTTCCCAAGGCTCATTTCTTTTTAACATGTAAACATTTCGAAAAAGCTGAATACTTTTGAATAATTACAAAAAGAAATTATACCTATCAAGAATTTTTAGATTAAATTTCAAAAACCAACGTACAACGGATAAGGAATTCAACGCTGGTTGTCGAATGAGAAAATACACCAAGCAGGTAAAATAAATCGTCTATCGTGGTAGAAATAAAAAAGTTTGTATTGAAAATTTGCGTGACGAGCATTCCATTTTATATCAAATATTTTTATATACCGTCGGCATTTCGTTTTATTTTTTCAATTCAATCTTTAAGGAGTGAAATTGAGTTAGTGTGAAGCTGGACTTGAATTGATGTATTGAACGATGTCCTTTCCTATGAATTTACAATTGCTTGATACATACAACAAGATTAATGAATTAAAGGGATGTCCCTAGATACTAATATTGATCGTGTTATTCTTCGTGAGGGCGACATCTATCACAATATTAGTAATAAATCAGTGAAGAAATGCAAGTTATAGTTTCCTTCCTTTTTTAAATTCATTACTAATCCTTTCGATACCACAACATTTTAAAAACAGTAATCTTGATAAATAAACAAAATTTTCTGGTGAATTTGACTATTAATGGGTTTCGATTAATTACCATTTCTCCTTGATTTACACTTATGAACATAACGTTTCACTACTCTTAGATAAAGTGTGTTGCGCGAAGGTATATATTACCGTATTTTCAGTATTGAGAATCAAATCGTCCATTTCGTATCATTTTTGTATTCCTTTTATTTTGTTTACACCATGTTGATGCCAGTTGGGAATTGTAATTGTAATGAAATACGAATAGAATAAGTGCGAATCACGTGCCATCAAAATTGTGTTTTTTACCATTATTTCGTATTTTCAGATTTTACAGTCGAAAAGGTAAGTGCTGGGCTGGTGGAGGGGTGGTAGAAAATCTGACGGAATCTAGCTTTTTTCATTGGGAAATTTTGACGGATTCCATTTTAAAAAGATGGCAACACTGAAAGAAGTATCGGAATATAATCAGATATTTCGATCAAAATGAAGTTTTTGCTATAATAGCAATTTTCAACATATTGTAATGTTTTCGTGTTGCATCCATTTTGCCAAAATATGAGATAAAAGAAGAAAAAAGTTTAAAATGAGTAAACGTTAATTTATATCAAATAACTGCATCACACCAAATCGAACAAATTTTGTCATTCATCAATTTTCCATTTTTTTCGTCTGTGAACCTCGGATAATTCGAAATTGAATTTATTGCATGATGATAAATTAGTTTGTTCATATTTTTCTTGTTATCTATTGTTTTTTCTTCTTTATTTTTGTTATTGTTATTTTATTTATTATATCAAACTCAAATTGTTAAATGTTTGTCGACCCTAAAGATCGTTCTTGATTGAAGGTTTGGGGATCAAAATGTGAAGTGATTGGGCTTGGAACACTCACACTCACAAACTCTAAAAAACTAAAGCAATAAAAAAATAGGGAGTAAAATAAAGAGATCAAATTTAACTTGTCCTTCTCACACACGGGAATTATTTTTTGACCCTCTGGTTCTTTCTAGATTTCCTGCGACTCAACTTACCCCTACTCTCCTCTTCCAGAGACCTGTATCTGCAAGCAGGAGCACGACCTTCTTCATCCTAGGAATGAACCTAAACTTCAGAGCTGTAAAATTACAAATTACACCTTCGGCCAAAATATTTTGATTTCTCGATAAAAATCTCCTAAATGAATGATCCCATTTAAATGAAAAATATCCCACAAAAGCGCAAATAAATCCCAGCATTTATTTTTAGTTTCGGTTAAAATATTCCACCGAGCACACGCGGTCCAGTATTAAACCAAAATTCAGATACCATCAGCGAGGAATAATTACACGTGAGATTTTTAGCAACAGATCAAGGCAAGGAAAAAATTACATTATAAAAGCGTCGTTTTTAATATAAACATAAAATATTTCCACGTAAAAAAATCTCCCGTGGAAAAAATGAAAAAAGGATTTCAGGCCGTTATCAGTGTTCATCATCAGTATTCGTTTTCCACGGACCCTTGTTAGTATTGCGATTAAAGTGATAAGTTTGTGTAGTATCAGCATGTACACAAGGCCTGGTTTTGTTTTGAAAATAACCAACGCCATATCGGCTCGTATCTTTCAGTACCCATAAGTACTTTATTTCGCATGCATGAAGTTTTTTTTTTTCATACACCGTCTCGCACTCTACTACGATTCCGTCTAAACGAGTAATTTTTTTCGCACATGTTTTACGCGACATTTCATGTCGCTGGTACATCCAACGAGGGTTGATAAAGCCATTTATTCATGTCGAATGAAACCTTTCGGTACATGGTAGAAAAGAGACCAGCAGTTCTCAAGCCAGCGGCTACACCTCGAAACTTTTATAATGGAATAGCATTCAAAGAATTATACTCTAAGGCTAAAATGTCCATTTTCAATTCGTACCATCGTGTTTTCGAAATCAGATATTTTTGTAGAATCGCGACTCGCCGCATTCGAATTACGCATGAGTTACGTTTACTTAATTCGTGGAATTCATCGGAGCTCAAAATACACGAGTTGCACCTGTTATGATGTTCCATTTTGCATCTTAACGCCAAGATTATTCGAAATATCAATCATTCGCGAGGTAAATTGATTAAAATAGTACTCGGGCGTAATTAACCAATAGTGGTAACGGAAGAGCGGTTTTTTGCGGCATCGCTGAGTTACGCTTCATTTAATCGGTTCAATCGCCATTAACAACGGTTGCCAGTTCATCCCTTCTATTCCACTGGAGACATTTTGCTTCGGTGAAATTCACGTTCGACGATTTTTTCAAACGCTAATTCAAGTGATGTTTACTCTTTCGTGAATTTTAATACTTACCGCAAAATCAATACTTTATTCTCTATTCTTTTAGCTATCTTCATTATGTCTTCACTTTATAGAGAGACAAATTAACCATGGGCGTTTGTAAAATTGCCTTCAGGATCTTTTATTAAACCACGTGCAACCAATCGTCAATTAGGCATATTTTGATTGAAAATTTCATGCATACAAAGATATACTCACGAAATGGAATTTTAAAATCGTGCGAATTCGCGCAAATATCGCAATTATGTAAAATACCTCGTCAGCTCATTAGCATTGTGGCACGTAAAAGAGGCTTAACTAGGAAGTGCTCGGATGCATTGTGATTCACGCTCGTTTCAGAGTCACCTTGTTGACATAAATGTTTATTGCGTTTAATTTCCTAAATAAATGGAACACAGATGAAGGAATTTGGCAATGTCACAATTTTTGCAGGGAAAGCATTAAAATTCTTGTAAGCGCCTAGGAAAATTGTAATCGAAGAAATATCGCCTTATTGGGCAAACAAATGCATGTTTCAGGATATTATACCAAAAAATTGTCCAATCTGATCAACGACTGAATTTGCAGGTAAAAATTTCGAAATGAGCTCTTTCAACTTCAATTTTTTATTAAAATTGGACAAGTTTTCGATATGATGTCCTTAGATGTATGTAGCACGAATTCTCCTGCACTCGGGGTTCCTTATCTTCATTCTATAGATACGTACATTTATCGTTTCTTTATTTGTATTTTATTTAGTTTATGTTCTACGCTCATACGCGCTTGTACTAGCTTTCGTTTTCGATTATTGTAATAAATGTATCGTCTACGAGTCAAGTTTAGTTTTTCGTGTTATAAATCGAAAACTTTACTATAGTGCAGTGCGTCAAACACTTTTCCTCTCAAAGTAATTCAGTTAGAGTTACGATGACCGAGACAACACGGGTACGTTTACATATCTATATCGGAGCCGATCCAAAAAACCAAAAAAATTCGATACCGTTGCTACGCAGCATCAGAAAAGAAACCGAAGATGAAACATATGGTTTCCCAATCCAACTCCGGCCGCTTCGCGAACACACAGAGATTTTAAAACTTGCACCTGTGACTGGATGCGTTAAAACAATTAAAGAACGCGGTCAATATCGGAACATCACTGTCACAGCCACACGGGAGATTTTCTCACTATATTTCGATGACGATGGTAACGCTCGATTTCGAGATGAATATCTGGAGGAATTATTACCGGAGCCCAAAACGATGCCACCAGAAGCAGGCACACCAGCTAAGCCAATGACACTGCAAACTATTACCAAGGACGCGGTCATAATACGATTTAATGGTACCACTCCGAACCCCACAACATGGATGGAAAACTTCGAACGGGAGTGCGATCGGCTAAACATCCCAGGACAGAGATACTGCGAAGTAATAAGGTTATTTCTTGATGGAATTGCGATGGATTGGTTCAATACAAACTGGACACTCAGTCGGGATGCCACTTGGGATACATGGAGGAAATCCTTTCTAGACCATTTTGCAGCGCGAGGATGGGCTGATACCACCTATGCAATAAATTTTAAGTACTTTCGCGGTTCGCTAAGTGAATACATAATAAAAAAACTTAGTTTATTGGCTGAAGCGGATCCTCATTTACCAGAATTTTCAAAAATTTCAATTGTTATTGCTGGCATTCCACCCGAATGGCACGCGCATTTAGATAGGGATAAAATAAAAACCACGAACGACCTAATTATAAAAATAAATCAAATAGACCGCTTGTGTTCACGGTCTTCTACGCAAACCTCGGTTTCGTCATATAAAAATACGACTCGTACTCAACAGAAAACTCAAAATCGGAAAAGCTGCTCGTTCTGTGAGGCCATTGGAAAACCAGGTCGTTTTCATCTAGAGGCCGAATGCCTTACAAAAAAGTATCAATCTCAAGCGAACGCTGGTTCAAAATCGAGTCCGATTTCCACGTCGTTTGAAAAGTCTAAAAATTTTATGAATGATAAAGATAAGAATTTTAAATTAACGCATAATACTGAGCTAGAAACACTTTTTAATAACGAAATTGATCCAAAAAACTAGTTCTCCCTCCGCTCATTAGTCTAACCGTAAACATCAATGGCAAAAAGGCAACCGCTTTGTACGATCCGGGGGCAAATACCACCATCATGCCATTACATACTTTACGCAACTTCGGAAATATTCAAATTTTAAAGAAAACTTCAGTCTTTAAGACAATGAGTGGAGAGGACGAGTTCCTAGGCGTAGCTACAGTTACACTAAACATTTTTTCGATTACCGAACCTATTGTTGTATGGATTGTAAACAGACCAAATTTTAAATATGATATATTACTCGGTTTAGATACGGTGGTAAAATTTCGTTTACGTCAAGACGAATTTCTTAACATATCTCAGGCTCCACCTCCTTACACCTTACCGATTCCCATATCCTCTACTTCTGAAAACTTGATAAATTGGAACGAAGCTATTCCGATTGAACAATTCGAAGCCAAGATTGATCATTTACCTTCAGACCAACGTGTGGAAATTACCTCTTTGATTGATAAATATAGTCAAGTTTTTGCATGTGATCAATATGACATAGGAACAGTATCGGAATACGAGGCCCATATCAAGTTGCTAGATAGCAGGTACATTGCTAAGAAACCTTATCGCTGCAGTATAACTGATCAGATAGAAATCGAACGTCAGGTTGCCGAATTACTTCATCACAGCATAATAGAGGAATCCACCTCGCCCTTCGCCGCACCTGTCACAATGGCATACAAACGCGTTGGTGATGGTATGAAAAAAGAAAAAATCCGAATGTGTATAGATTTTCGTGATTTAAATAAACTGATAATTCCAGAAAGCCAGCCATTTCCGCTGATTGATGATTTAATTCTGCGTACGCGTGATTGTGCATGGTTTACGGCGTTTGACATTAATTCGGCCTTTTGGTCAATTCCTATTCGCGTCAAAGATCGCTACAAAACCGCATTTGTTACGCAACAAGGGCATTACCAATGGAAGAATATGCCATTTGGCCTAAAAACAGCTCCAGCTATTTTCCAGCGCATTCTTTCGGGCATTATTCGACGTCGAAACCTAAGCGGATTTTGCTGTAATTATATCGACGACATCCTAATATTTTCGAAGTCATTCACAGAACATTTGCAGCATATCGAACTAGTTCTTCAAGCTATAATTGAGGAAGGTTTCAAACTTAAACTCGTTAAATGCATTTTTGCAACATCTTCCCTCAAGTACTTGGGTCATATGGTCGGTATGAATCACGTCAGTCCGCTCAACGACAACCTCGTGGCAATAAGAAATTTTCCAACCCCGTCAAACCGAAAACAGATTCGTCAATTCCTCGGAAAATTGAACTTTTATCTCAAATTCATACCAAATGCTGCAAACTTATTGGACGTATTTCACAATTTACTTCGAAAAGACGTCCCCTTTAACTGGTCGTCAGAATGTCAACACGTTTTCGAACAATTGAAATCTTACCTTATCACACCACCTGTTCTCGCTATATTTGATCCAGATTTACCAATAATAATTTACACAGACGCAAGCGGTAATGGTATCGCAGCCATTTTAAAGCAGACTCAGACAGATGGCGGTGAAAAACCAGTGGCCTATTTTTCAAAGAAATTAAACGATGCTCAAAAACGCAAGAAAGCCATATACATCGAAAGTTATGCCATTGTTGAAGCCGTCAAGTACTGGAGATATTGGCTACTAGGTAGACGTTTCCTTGTGGTCACCGATCACAAACCACTGGCAAACCTAAATTTAAAATCCAGGACAGACGAAGAACTCGGAGATATCGCAAATTTTCTTCTGCAATACAATTTTGATGTGGTATATCGTCCAGGGTCGGCCAATGCGGAGGCTGACTGCTTATCAAGAAATCCTGTACTCGAACCTGACGAAAACTTGAATTATTTTGTCAATTTTCTTTCGTCTACGGAAATTTTAGAATCCCAATCACAATTACCCCGTTCTCCGAATGCACCCTCAACAAACGGTTTCCTAACCCGCAAGGTCAAGTCAAAAACCAAAATCCTACTTGATCCCACAACTGGAGCAAAATTGGTTGAACGAGTACATCTGCATTATGGACACATTGGATCCCACCATATTTATAACACAATAAAAGATTTCTACCATTTTCGAGATATGTACCGGAAAATATGCGAATTTACAGCATCTTGCAAGATATGTCTTTGTAACAAGTCACGACGTCGAAATAATTTTGGTCTCTTAGGTCATCTTGGTCCAGCAACCCGGCCCTTTCAAATTATGTCCATGGACACCGTAGGAGGATTTGGTGGTCGTCGTTCAACAAAACGCTATCTTCATATTCTTGTCGATCATTTTACAAGATATGCTTTTGTTTTACCATCCGCAAATCAGACAAGCACGGAATTCATTCGTCTCATACAAATTGCTCAAAAAGTTCGCCCGGTTGAAACATTACTAACGGATCAATATAGCGGTCTAAACTCGAAGGAATTCGAAGATTTTACAAAAGATGAGAACATACAACACCTGTTTACTGCGGTCGATCATCCAGAATCGAATGGCTTAAACGAGCGTCTTAATCAGAGCCTTGTAAATCGGATACGGTGCCGTATTAATGAATTAGCGAAACCAATGGCTTGGTCCACAATAGCGTATAAATGTGCCGCGGAATATAATTCCACTCTTCACTCCTCTACAGGATATTCTCCTACCTATCTTCTCACTGGAAAACGTGATAAAATCTCTCCTCTCGATACCCTTACGCCTGATACTTATGCAACAGATCTCAAGGCAGCGTATAAAAATTCGTTAATTTCTCATGCCCGTAATAAAGCGCGTTTAGACCGAAACCATTCTTACGTGGATTTTTCACCTGGAGACTCTATATATATTGCTAACGGAAATAAACTCAATCGCGGAAAATTGGATCCTGTACGTTTAGGTCCTTTCATTGTACATAGTAAATTATCAGATTCATTATATAAAATAAATGTTAGTCCGATACCTAATAAAGTAATTACCCGATTATACCATGTATCTAAACTTTTCAAAGATGTATCATCTTAATTGTGAAGATTTTATTTATAGTAGTGTCTTGTTTTCTCTCCTTCCATGGCGAATTTTCTCGGTTGGGGGGATGTAGCACGAATTCTCCTGCACTCGGGGTTCCTTATCTTCATTCTATAGATACGTACATTTATCGTTTCTTTATTTGTATTTTATTTAGTTTATGTTCTACGCTCATACGCGCTTGTACTAGCTTTCGTTTTCGATTATTGTAATAAATGTATCGTCTACGAGTCAAGTTTAGTTTTTCGTGTTATATGTATATTTGTTTATCTGATAGAGTGATATTGCAATCATGATTTTCCTCCATGGTTACAGGGATTTTAGCGTTTTTTCATATAAAAATTGGGTTATGCAACTCGTTACACCTGTAGTTCCGCCTTCAAAAGGAGAAAATAATTGATAACTCTTCATTACAAAACCCCCCAAAAAGCAGAAAATGAACTTCTTGGATGATCATCGGTTGAGGATGGGCAATCTTTGTGATCTGGATGATCTAAAGTTGTGAGAACAAGCTTTCCGAGCTGAGGATGAATAATCCGGCGCATCCATAGAAGGGTGAACAATATGAAGGTGCCTTAGAAAGGAAAGCAGTTTGACGATGATAGGGATGGACAATCCGGAAGATCTGGAGATAGAAGTGAGATCTAAGAGCACAAGTACTACATGTATTGTTGCGCAATCAACAAAGCTGGCTACTTAGACATTTTCATGTCTTCCTAAATTTAGTCGGGAGGGCTAAAATTGAGGTATGCTGATTTAGGTATATTTTTTGGCTATTAATGAAAACACACAGAAGAAGTGAGATCTTAATTAGTTTTTTTCAACGATTTCGTCGATAAGATAATAAATTTGTAATGCTGTTGATGTTGAATTTTTTTCATAAATTCTTACAAATCGCTGAGATTTTGAGATCACTTTTTAGATGAGAATTTAGAAGTAGTAGTCAGAGCTGGCGAGAGCCGAGCCAAGCCCTAGTGCAACTTTTTTCGCGGGCCTCTTTTTTGATTAGCAAAATTTTCACAACTCATTTTCTCTAAATATAGCAACAAAAAAATAGTATGTACCTGCACACTTTTTTAAAAATGATTTTTACTTAATGTAAAACTTGTCTTAGAACTTGGAAGTTGAAAAAAATCAACATTACGTAGAAACTTATAAAGTAAATTGAACAAAATATAAAATATATCTACTTAATTATGAATATCACTTCGAAAAACTATTTTTTATTTAATAATAAAGTCGAAAAAATTGAAATAGGAAAGTATACTGATGATTTTATATAAAAAAATGAGCCTTTCTGGCCTTTTTTGACGCGAAGTCACTGATTATATTGTCAAAATCAATCGATTGGGCTATTTTACTTTCAATACACAAAATCCCAAAACCATTAAGTTTTTCTTGACATATGTTACTTCATGGTCTTCGGGCCCTTGGAAAAAGCCCGGGCCCGGTGCAAGTGCACCCCCTGCACCTGCCTCTCGCCGGCTCTGGAAGTAGTGATCGAAGAGGTCATCGTCATTAGATGGCGAAGTACTGACACCCAATGTGATACAATCTCGTCGTAACCGTTCATCTAAAATAAAATAATAACGCGTGTAAAAAACATAAAAATAAAAAAAAATACAAATTTATAAACTACAACATGCCTCGGCATTTAAAAAAATTCAACTTTCAGCAAAATTATATGCTTCTAGTCTAGGCTGAAGTACATGACACGTAAATCTAAAAAAGTAAAAAAATTACGGGTTTTTCATATTTTGCATTTTTCGTCTAATTCATCAAAAGTAACATCTTCGAGCTGAATTCTGCACAAGACCTACGACTCTGTCTATCTATCCGCTTAATTTACTCGTATATCACTCTTAATCAAAGTAGGATATTTGGGATACGGTTAGAACAATCGATTAAAACTGGACAAATACGAATCGCTTCTTGTATCAGATTTAATTAATTTCTTCATTCTTGGAATGCTGAAATTACGCATCACAAAACGAAGGAATCCGATAATCATACTTATTTTGTATTTTGTACAATCTATCAAGTAGAAACAGCGTCGAATTAATTACTAACCAACACCGACACGATAAAATCCATTAAACGTCAGGGAAAAAGTGAGAATCGTACGAAGCCATTTTGTTAATTGATAGATTTCCCGTAATGCTTATGACGAGAGCGGATCGAATCAAAGTTCGTAGAGATACAATTCCAATTACCGAATATGCCAAGGTAGGATATAATTTAAATGGAACCAGCATTTATGTCCAGAATACTACGGATGAGGTATTCTATAATGAGTGTACTGGTTAACGATCAATCACCATAGTTTGACGTGAAAACTTGGTTATCCATCATGGCCGCCAACGTTGGCTATTTTGGAATTTTTTTTTCACCATTTTCGCGTACCTGATATCGCTACGGTGAATGTACCATGATATGTACCTTTTTAGAAATTTACCAGAAATCGTACTTAAAAAGCTTTTGACGTTAAAGAATTATGAAATGGTCCTTAAAAACATGGTTTTTACGTTAGCAAAACAGGCATATCAGGGCGTGAATATTTTTAGAAAAATTCTTAAGAATGCTTTTTTCCGAGGCAATAAATTCCATAAAAATGTGGCCGCTTGTGAACGTTCTCGAGATTAAAATCCAGCAACGTTATTTGAAGAAACGTGGTTAATTTTTTTATTGACTTTTTTCTTTTTACAGAAGCAGATTTGCGGGGTGCGGTAACCATGCGATGTGTACTTTTAACGTTCGCCGTCGTAATTACTGGTAAGTAAAGGAAAGCCTCTTTCTTTTTCGATTTGCTATTTCCAATTTGAAATATTAACACTTGTCCCTTCAATCGTGCGACAAAATTACATTCGTAATCCAATGATAATCCTTTCCTAGCTCGTTTCTTCGGCAGAATGTGTCAAAAAAATGAAACATTTAAATTCAACCGCAATTCTACGCCATTCGACCGCATTTCCAACATTACTAAAACATTACATGCCGAATTCTCTCGTATTATTTTTAATACGGACGTGGCAACGAATCGTAAGACGTGCGGAAAAATAGACAAAGGAATAAGCCGCGTTGGGGATAAACATCACAGTAATATATTTTCCTCAATGACGTCAAAAAGCTCTAATTGTGATATGTGGCACCTGCGGGAAATAAAACATCGCTCTCATTACCCCACAAGGAACCTTTGTTTTGCAAACATGCACCGTTCAAGGCTTAAAGAAGATTTGTAAATTTTTTTAAATGATATCTCGTATTAAACCAAGAAGTGGTAAAATAAACGTGGTTTTTTCATCCTCGAGGAACATTCGTCGAATTATGGAGTTAGGTAAAATAAATTACTCGAGAAAACAACGCGACTACCTATAACCAAGAAACTATTTAATAGGTACAAGCGAGAGCAATCTATATCGAATGAGCAAAAAACGAAAAAACAATCCTTCGTAGTTAATTGTAATTTATGGTATTTATAGCATAATAAAATAAATTGCTCGTTCGACCCATTAAGAATATTACCGTAACAAAAGACTAATAAATGTTCCAAAGTTTCAAAAATCGCCTAACGTCGAGTAATTTTGAAAACTTCACTATTTAACGTTAGTTTATATTTATTAAACAATCGAAATATCTCCACCAACAAGAACCATATTATAAAATATACCACGAACTTCGGCAACTTGTGCAATCCGAGAATTACCTTATAATCGTTCCATCGGCACCCATAAACAGGCTTTATTAAGCTAATGAAATTGAACTTATCAGGAAATTCACACCCTCTGGGAGAAAGTTTTCTAAGGAGTTATCCGTAAATCTAAATTTTCAAATCTAATCACCCTTTGAAATTTAACCGTGATTTGAGAACAAATAGGTATGTTTCATCGGTAATAACCTGGCTTTTAATCGATTCACCGCTGTCATGTTGCTTTTGGGATACCTTCATAAATATTCATCCAAATTGTTGCCGGAAATTTCAGAAAATCACCGAAATGAAGGAAAAATTGCTCGATGAAGCAATTTTTAGAAAATATTTCCTAGCAAGATATCCCCTTTAATTTTATGGCAAAATACGTCATCGATGCCTTGGAGACTTCTTTTCATAAGAATTTTTAGCCGCTCAATACAAGGGTTTTCATGATATCTCAAAAACTTGAAGAGATACTCGTACAAAGGAAAGCTTACACTTCAAAATGTGCTCCTTTCAATTTCCTACAACTTTCGTTTGAACATTTTTCACCTCAGATCAACCATTGTCCTAAAAAGTTTGTTCAAAGAGATGAAAAACTCACATAGAAAAAAAAGCTTTCCTGATAATCATTTATAGGACACAAGATGTCCACCTTTTATTGTTTACCGTTCATAATACGATTCCTAAATAAATAGGAATTTCAATTAAGACTTCATCTTAATAGAGGAATGACTAAATTTCCAACACTAATTGGGCATATTAACCAAGATATCTGAGAATTTAGCAATTATGGTTAAAATTGTGAAGAGTTTTGTGCTCTTCGATCGAGCACGAGAATGAAGTTGAAATTTACAACGTCGAAATACTCGTAAAGGAAATAAATAGCAAGAATATTTCGGATTCCTCGTTTTCTTGGAAAAAAACAGGAAAAATATTTATCAATTTTTGCGTAGGAGAATCACCTGACAACGGGTAGGTTTTTGGAAAAAATTAATCAAAATTAGACGACGGGGTGAAAGTGAACACCTAATTATAAAAAGCTCCGTTTCCGCTATAAAACTTTCAAATGTAAAATTTTTCAATAAAACACGTAAAACATTGGTTACCGAAAAGTAATGAAACTATGTGACGTGATTACAAAAGAGTCAAATTGATTAAACATGGATTTCAGCTATTCACGGCGAAAAATAATTTTCACATGGGAGGGAATCTAGATATTAGATATTTTATTTAAAAAAAAAGTATACGACTTCGTTACCATTTCGACACCATGACGCATTACTGAGAAGGAAATGAATTGAATAGAGCTGTCATTTTGGTTAGTCGGAATCCACATTTTGAAAACTGTCAATGAATACATAAATCCATTTAGGAGGGCTTCGGCTTTACTGAACTTAACATTAGATCACGTTTTACTGGTTGCTGGTGTGTTGGTGTTTAGAATCGGCCCAGTGGTTTTTTAAATTAGTTTCGAATTCCGACCATGCACGGTTGCCGTTATTACATAATGTCACGTAGAGTTCCATCTTCGCAGGCTGCAAAAACAGCCGTTTTGAATTCTCGTCTAGTATTTTAAGTGATCTTTTGAGGGCAAGGAACTGGCCTTTTTTCCGTTGTTAATGATTTAATTAGGTACGCGAAAAAATCAAGATGTTTCATTGGCTCGAAAAGCAAGTACGCGAAGAGTTTAATTAGATATCGTACCTAAAATTCGCCAACTTATGAAATAATATTATTTTATGGCGAAGAAACCACCGTAAATTTCGCAAACCAAACGTTACGTTCGCCTTTGTTTCACTAATTAATCGAATACACCTTCTTGATTTCGCTCATTTTATCTGATTTAAGCGACTAATGAGAATAAAGCCACATTCATTACGTAAACCTTCAATCTACCTTTTAATTAAGCGTGTAAATGCGAGAATTTTTACTCTTCATTAACCGTAGTATCTAGTTATCTACTTGTTTTATTCATTTCGGCAACGTTCGTCTTACTCCCACTGGAATCTTTTCAACGTGAATAATTTAGCAGATATTTTTCGTTTGAAAATTAACAAAAAAAGGCATCAAAAATAGTAATGTATTCGTATAATATCAAATATGATACGTCAGTGGTCAATGAATCATGCTTCCTTTATAAGTGAACATGAGATAGATGATGAAATACTAGATCACGCATGTCTTTCCGTTTTCGATGAAGGATTTCTCTGATTACTTCATCAATCCTCATTTGTGATATGCCAGTTTTGCCAGGAAAAAAATTAAAAAAAATCACCCTTAGTCTATTTGAAAGCATTGAAAAAATCACTACATCATCACCACTATTTATGGTATTTATGGTAAATTACCCGTAATTATAGGTAAATTACCTGCAATTATCAGTAAATTACTTGTATTTACCAGCAAATTATCCGTAAGTGACGGTAATTTACCAGTATTTACCGGTAAATTATCTGTAAATGACGGTAATTTACCTGTAGTTACTTGTAAATTACCCACAATCAACGCTAAATCACCTATATTTATCGGTAAATTATCCGTAATTAGCGGTAAATTACCCGTAATAAACGGTAAATTACCTGTATTTACTTGTAATTTGAATATAAATACCTCTAATCACTCGTAAAATGTCTATAAATTGTCGATAAATTACCTGCAGTTACCAGTAAATTACTTATGTTTACCAGCAAATTATCCATCACTGACGGTAATTTATCAGCATTTACTGGTAAATTGTCCATAATTGACAGTAATTTATCTGTATTTACTCGTAAATTACCCATAATTGACACTAAATTACCTATATTTGTCGGTAAATTATCCGTGACTGACGGTAATTTACTCATATTTACCGGTAAATTACCCGTAACCAACGGTGAATTACCCGCAATCAACGGTAAATTACCCGCAATCAACGGTAAATTACCTGTATTTACTTGTAATTTGAATATAAATACTGTCAGTCACTGGTAAAATGTCTATAAATTGCCGGGAAATTACCTGTAATTACCCATTATTACCTATGTCGGTAATTTTTTGTAATTTCAAATACTTTTTCAACCTCAAAAGCGAACAAAACATTTTTGGACAAATTTAATAAATTTATTTTTTCCAAAATATACATTCTTTGAGATAAATTTCACGTAAAAAGTGCGTTCAAAATAATCATTTTATTGGTGTTCAAATGAGTTCATTCACTGCTTTAAATGAGAAAATTCAAAATATAAGCTAAAAATCATCAAAAAAAAAACACCACACAAAGAAATTAAATTCCCGACGTGATATTCGAATCCACAATGGGATATTACTCCAACAGATAGTTTTAATTACAAGGCGATAAATTCTGCAAAAAAGTGATCGAGTATAGAACACAGACGCTCGGAGATGCACAATCTCATCAAAATTCCGCGCTCATCGACACAGCGGCTATTACATTTCCCTTTTCAATAAGACAACTATTTCATCACATTTGCCGAGAATCGTAAAACGCTGCATCTTGAATTCATCTCTTCATTTCCATTAAAACGCCCCAGTACATATGTACCGCATATAAATATAAAAGCGCATAAATGATAACACCCCTGATTATAAAATCGTGCGGCAATGTGTGAATAAAATTGAAAAAAGTAACCGCAGCGTGTGATTAAATTAGCCTAAAATAAATTCAATTCGGGTACAAATCGCGTCGCTTTTTAACCTATAACGTTAATTTTCTCACCATTAAAGTACGACTGGTATATTAGCTATGCGCCGCGCCAGTAACTCTCAAAGCAAATAATTATTATCTGTCGTCGCCACAAATACAAACTTTAGGGCTTTCGTTTAACCGTATCCGGGTATAGGCAACATCTCGTTTGAAATATGTAAATTGACCCTTTAAAATGACGACCAATTCGATAAACGGACAAATATGGAGGTCGATAGCTCATACATATTAATTATGACTTAAATTTCGCCTTCTTTTTGTATTCCAAGAATTACGAGCTTTCTAACGTATTTTCAATGAATTGGCGAGCTTTTACATCTTTTGCCAAATTTACCGCTTTTTGTATCGATATTTACGAAAATGATGGAGCGGTTCGTTATAATATTTTTTTCATCTTCGGGACGTGAATTTAAAACGCATAAATTTAACTCGATTTTTCCTTCAGAAATAATTCCCAACGAGTCGGATTTACACCACGATAAAGGTATTGATTGGTAAATTGAAATATCGAGTAAACCCGCGTCGGTAATTTGAAAAACATAAAGAATCCGTAATTTTGATCGTTTGAGTCTTTTTAACTCGTTATAAAAATTGCAGAATATCGCGATACACTTTGAGGGAAAATTACCGCGTTGAAATTCGTAATTTCACGTGAAATATTCGTCGACCATCGGATACGACAACGAACTCGTAATTTACAAATTTCTCTCATTTACTTTGATTTCTCAAACGCTTTAGAAATTCCGTTTCATATCGAGTTTTCAATTCGTATTTCTTATTCTTTTGAAACCGCGGTACCATTTATCATTGTTATGTCACGTGGTTTTGGTACTTTGGATGTGGAATTCACGGGTGAAATCTGGGGTTGGAAATCCACCCTCGTAATGAAGATTTCCACATCGTGCCGATAATGAAAACGCGCCGCAGCCAATAATGAAAATGACGTCCCGACTTTTTATTATTCGCATTCGCGTGTTTCGCCACAAATGACAATATTTTCTCCACTTTCATTAAAATCGTATACGACAAAGCAAGAAAAACCGTAAACGCAGAAAAATGCGGTCTTTTGTTCGCCCATGTAATGTCGTCAGTTTAATATTTTCGCGAAAAAAAATTACCGTAATGCGTATAATTCACAGTAAGTATGTGAAATATCGATGTGGAATTTTTTTCATACTTATGCATGACGTGATAAGGAATTCGTAATTTGAAAAAGCCTCCGGACGGTTTTAATTTCGTTGTGGGGTTGTTTATTTGTTATAATTTGTGAAGTATGCGGAGTCGAGGGTAGCAAGTTGTTTAAAGTAATTTTTAGGTACTTTATTTGATGAAATTCTTCGTTTTTGAAAATTACCGGAAATTTCTGCGGAATAACTTCCCGTTGGAAATTACAGGTTGTTTTGAATACAATGACGAACTGGTGTGAGTACTTTTGTACATGTGGGTGTGATACGTTTTGCGAAGTTTCGGTGCCAGAACTGCAATGTGGAGGATTTTTGATAATTTTGTTAAGATGAAGATATTTTAATTTGAAGGAATCTAAGAAAATGCAGAAAATTCCTTAGCACTAACAAGAGAACATTTTTAGTTCGTTGGTTCGGATTTGAAGGAGATTTGAAATTTGGAAAAGGATAGGTCGAGGAGCGCCGGTTACATGACGTCATCATGTCACCGTAACAGGATGTTACCATGCCGTCATGACATGCTGTCATCGTGTCACTGAGGCATGCTGCCGTCACGTCATGTGACATGCTGTCATCACGTCGCCATGACACGACATCGCCACGTCGTCATGTTACAATGACATGTCATCATCATATCACGACGTCATTGCGACGTGCTGTCAACATGTGACATAATGTCGTGACATGACATCATCAAGTCATTACGTCACTGCGACGTGCTGTCAACACGTTATCGTGACATGATGTCGTCATCTAGTGGTAACGTTTTTATCAAGCTTTATTGAGAGAGAAACACACCTCATAGGCAAAACATCGGTAACTCATTTTGTAGATCTCAAAAATCCAATCAAAAATTGATTCTCGCAAATTTCGTCTGACAAGAAAATTGAGGGAGTTATAAAGCGTATAAATTTTCAAATTGTCGTAGCTCCTTCAATTTCTGAGTGAGACAAAACACAAAAATAACTACTTCTAGCATAACTTTGTCCCTTCAAATAACAAGATCGGCAAACATTTCCGATAATTTTTGAAATTGAAAAAAATGCTGAAAAAGTTGCATAAAATTCCTCGCTCAACTTATTACTCATTAATTTCTGTAGAACTTGTGGTCGCTCTTAGATAATTCACCGTCAATTAACTCGAATGAACTTTGGTTTTATTTCTTAGTAAATAAAAACCCGATCGAATAACACTTACATAAACCAACGACAAAAAGGTTTAATTTTCATCGACCTCATTAACTCTTCGTCAACGAAAACGTTTCCATTGATATGAAACGCAGCTTGTACGAAAAGTGAACTTTTTTCCAGTGCTTCATACACAATGAAAGTTGGAAAAAGCTAACCTCGACCAAGGTTCGCGTCTTGAACTTAATTAAAATTACTTTCAGTAAATACCAACTTTAACGAGTAAAATGAAAAGTTAATTTCTTTTCAATTCTGAAACATTAAGCTTATAAAATTTAACATAGCGAAAGTTTCCATCAAAACCGCAGATAAACTTTCAATACGCGAGATCGCGCGTAAACTACGCTAAAAAATGCGGCTATTCATTAATTTCAAAACTAGGTCTGATTTACATGCACATTCGAGCTGGAAATAGCGAATTGTACACGAATGTATCTCGTATTACGAATAATCCGCACATACGAAGGTAGTTCGTCTAATCAAAACAACTATTAATCGGATTGTACTCGAGTTAAGTTACCTCGTTGATTAGTTAAATTCCAAAATGGTCTTACTAAGGGTAAACACAATCAAAAACCGACAAATATTCAATGCACGGAATCCGAAGTATTGCGAAATTATTCGCCTTTTTGCGCTATAGAATTCGTGGAATCAGAACTTTAAGAATTTGCCGAATTCGATCGGGAAGTTCTACCTAGATGGAACACGTTTTTTAATTTAAAATTGTCAAGTACCACAGCATTCGGTGTTTCACGTGCACACCGCGAAATTCATCTCGCCAAGACGAATAAATTAAAAGTATCTCGAGTGTCGTTCACGCCACCTTTTTATGGAATTTTTTTTCATTTTATTGTCTAACTAAGGGTACTCACGATCGGTAAACGTGTTTCGGTATAATGAGACTGCTCTCATGTTGGAAACAGACCATTGAATTTTCACGTCTAAATATGAGTAAATCCGAATCGAAAAAATGATGCATGTCTTGGTTATAAATGGCGAAACAAAAATTAAACCGATCATTAAAAATTCATCCGAAAGGCTTTTACGCGGCGACACTTGCGTGGTAATGTAATTTTAACGAGATAATGGCCACGGATTCGACATTATGGCGTTAAATTCAAATATACATGATTCGTTAAAATTAACCACATTTTTGCTTATTTCAGGTACAAGCTACGCGAACGCTTCTTACTTAACAGGACCTGTATTTTTAGTAGAACCTCCGCCGTTTATCCATTTAGTTAATAGTTCACGTGGTGTATTACTGAATTGCCTAGGCCAAGGTAATCCTCATCCGAGTATACAATGGCTGGACCGAGACCATCAAGAAGTAACCACCATACCGGGCTTGAGGTAAAGTTAATTTTTTATTGTATCTCATTAGCGAAACTCAACTTTTAGTATGTGAAATTACAGCTTGACTTGGCAACTTGAGGTTTTAATTGTTAATTTTTTAATGCGATGGGATAATTTACTCGAATGTAATTAATTTCGTGGATTATTTTTTTTTTTTCATTTTGAAATGATAATTTTGATATTATAGAGAACGATGTCACTTGAGGGATAAAAAATAAAGCGATGGTTGCGTGAAAAAAGCAAAATCGCACATCGGTTCTTATCGTGTTTATTAAGTATATTAAACGTAGATAACAGAGACAATAGGTAACTTCGTCGAGAATAAAATTTACTTAATAAAATTATCGCCTGCATAAGTGACGTATATTTTAACAACTTGATGACGTCGTATAATTACATTAATTCGTAACTATCAACATAAACTTTCGAATTGCCGAAACAACTGAAAATCTAGTTTTACGACAGTGACTCCCTTCGTCACAAAGGGTCTCGTTCATTAATCACGGTGGATTGGTCCTTGAGGCAATTTTTGGTCCAAAGACCAAAGTCAATGAAGACGGATGAAAAAAATTTTAGAAACCACTTTCAGCTTCAGAGTGCCCCTGGGGGAGGTGCGACCCCTATAAATGGCTTCAGCATAAATGCCTTTTTTAGTGAATTTTCAATCGAATGACCCGAAATTTAAGTCATAGGTGGGGGTTGCTTATCTGAATAACATTTTTTTTTTTCAGATTTTTTCAATCACTTTAACTCCCTCTAAACGCGTTTTTAAATTTTCAATATAAGTCCCACCCCCCTTAAAAAAGTCGATAGCTAAAAAAAATATTATGTTATACGTTTATGAAGCCGAAAATCAGAATTTTGGAGCTTGAGCACAGGTAAGCTGAAACCCCCTAAAAACCAATTTTAGACGCCATTTTTAGGGGTAAATTAAAAATGACGTTTTTTTTTTCGCTAAAACATTTTTCAACGTGTTCGAGAGATGAAAAAGAAAAAAAAGCTTCATACACAATACATTGAAAAAATCGATAGTTCTCGCGTAAAAAAATATTCAAAAATCGAGAACGTAAGCCCGTCAAGTTGATACCAGCCGCTGCGTACTAGCGGCAGATGTACGCTTACGCGCCACAACTATTTCCTCAATATGAAAGTCTACTCTAAGGCCGCATTAATGGGGCTCACACGTTCCCCTCGGACGATCGGAAGTTGGAGATGGTTTCTAGAATTTTTTTCACTCGTTTCCATCAATTTTTGTCATTAAACCAAAAATCCTCCACCATGGTCCGTGGTTCATGGACTGAACCCTTTGACTTAAAGTTGAAAATTTTCAACATGTCTCGTTTATTTTCGGATACGAATTAATTTAGGCCTCGAAAGCACATTTCCCCCCAAACTTGACAACTTCATAAAAATAGAGCAACCGAGAGAGCAAAAACGTGCTCGAATAAAATGTTGTGCCCTTCCCCCTCCCGATTTGTGCATGATCCTTATTAATTGAAAGAAATACTGGAAAATTGCTTATATAGTTGAATAGTTTGGAGATTTTCAGGCCTTTCCAGAAAACTCGACTTGGAAAGAAACTGCTCTTTACTTCCTCCCCCCTTCTCACCATACTAGTAAAATAGATAAGCAGATGTAATGAATTCACGTATCAGTTTCGCGTATTTAAAATTAAAATACGCGAAATTACGACATTAAAAAAACAATTAAAAATTGTCTTCTTTGCGTCATGAAAATGAATATAAAAGTGTAATTTTTTACTACAGATTTTATCTCATTTTTGCGCCACCAACAGCGACGAATAATCAAAAAATACCATCATGGGTGCTACGAATATTTTCTCAAGTTATCCCCCCTTGCAAATACCTCGTCATCGGTTACATTTAGGGTAATAAAAAGAAATGAAAGCACGAGGTAATCAACATTTTCATAAAATTTTTAATAAAACCACGACGCTTATAATGACTCATAAAATTTTGTTTAAATTGAATTCGCCCTTGGTGGAAAAATTAAGAGGGTAGTAATGGTTGTACATGATCATGTATGAAAGTATGGCGCATCATTCGTCATTAGTAATTTGAAACGACTGTGATCGTTATAAGGCAATTTTATTTCACTATCGTTTCACATTTCCTCGACTTGGTAATATACTCGCCCGAGGTACTAACGTACATTTAAAGTTTGCGGTGCAGTGTTATTGATCTGATAGCGATATGTTAAAGTACAAATTTTCAAACCGTATAATTCTCGTATAATTTGAGAAGTAAATTTTTATACCAAAGGAAGTATTTCCCAAAATGGTATGAATTTGATTAAATTTGGGATACATTTTTCTCTAAGTATAATGAATGACTGACATGGCCTGTATAATTTTTCATTAGCTTAAAATTAGGGCAGAGGGGCCAAATGTGTTCCTAGAGAGACCTCTTGACAGTTTTCACAACGTCTGAGTCATTTATTTACATATTTTAAAAAAGTTCCATTCACTTGTTTGTTTGATCCATCCCAACAAATATGAGAAATCTCTCACTTTGCATCTTTTCATGGCTCAATTCGAAAAATTCAAAAAAGAGCTCCTTCTCCCTTGGAATTTTTTTCGAGTCGACTCGAAAAATTAGAAAAATAGCTTACTTTGAATTTGTATTTACAAAAAAATAATTAATTAGTGATATTTCATTTCATACGGGACGTGAAAATCAATTCAAATGAAGTTTGATAAATTTATGCCACCGAAAGATGAAAGATCCGTTCGCACAAGTAACAATTTCGTTTTCTCACAGTGTCATCTTGAATTTTTCCATGCGTATTTAATGAAGTAAAAAGACATTCACGAGCCATTATGTCTCAAGGTGGAATTTCCCCCATTGAAAACAAAACACTAAAACACGTATCTTCGACGAATCGCACAAAGCGAAAAAGATGTTTGCCAACAATATTTAAAATGTATTTAGTTATAAGTTGAAAAGGAAATTAAAAGTCGAGTAATGAAGCGAAATGAATTTCCGTCGAAGCGAATCGTTAATTAGTTAAGATTCTTGCTCTCTTCGTCGGCATTCCAAATAAAGTTTCAGCGTAGTTTTCATCGTCACTCGATATTTTGTTTCGGAAAACGTGTCGATGTCTGTGTCTTTCGAGTGCTTCCTTTCAATAATGATATTAACATTTGATAGATGTATTCGAGTGAATATGATTTGCACGTTGAATTGAAAAATCAATACGTGTTTGATCTAAGTAACGATGCGAAATGGCGAGAAAACAAGGCTTTGATAGATGATGAAATACACGCGTACAATTTCGAAATTCATAAACGTTGGAATAAATTTATATCAATAGCGAATTGCTGAAACTTTGCTCATTTGATGAACAAACGATTGTGAAATTATTTGTGTAATATCTCTGCATGAAGTTCGATACATCATTTTTTACGGAGTTTTATCTACTAACAATGTAGCGAGATAAATTGATTTTTGGGACGCAAGGAGATGGAATGCTTTTAGAAGAAAATTATTTCCGGCGAAGAACCGAAGTCAAGATTTCCAGGTTTCTGAAAGATCTCAAAAATAATTTAAATTTCACGCATCGATGAGTTTAGTCTTTGGTTAAAAACGAAATAGATGTATTACTGCAAAAAAGAAAAATAACCTAATGAGTCGAGTACGCGAGCACAACGTAAATTGAAACAGCGTTCAATGTAGGGCTCAAATGCATAACCACTTCTGTGTGTCGATTAAAATGCAACATCAAGGTCATGGGTTCAAGTCCCTTGTCGAGACCATATTTCACAAAAATGTCACCATAAGGAGGATTCTATTTATTCAAAATACATCCTGAATTTTGATTAAAGCCTTTAACTGATATCGTAGTCAGGGAATCTTCGCATTCAAGTGACACGAGTTTACTTAATAGTGCTTTTGACTTTTGGGGCCCAGCCTGACTCGGCTGCATTGGCTTCGGTTGTTTGCAGCTCTTGGGAGGCGCCATGGGAGTTCTCTTTCCTTCTAGACGGACTTTATGGCCAGAACGAGAACGTTGAGAATTAAAGAGCCGACAATGCGTCAGGAGCGAGAACCCCGAGAACTGTAGAACGAGGTTTGTTATATTGACTCACATGCTGGAACATTTTTCAATAAGAAGGGCAGATCTCGTTCACCTTAATGATTCGCAGCCGCTCGTTTCAGTATCATTATTTTTTTGAGCTTTTGAACTTACTTGAACTTCAATTTTTTCACCCAGTATCTTATTTTCTTCAAAAATTAAAATAAATTCAC